>UXGC01000295.1:0-165868 GCA_900480045.1 Eurytoma adleriae
CTATTTTTTATTAAAAAAAATTATGTTTTAATGAATATTTCAAATATTTCTATAAAATAAAAATTATGTTAAAAAAATTTACAATAGTATCCAATGGCAGTGGTCTCCATTTACTTTTAGGCTTACTTGTTACTTTTTCTACAGTTGCTTTTGGATTTTCTAAACAAATGTCCAGAAAAACTTCACAAGGTAATTTTTCAAAAAGTCTATTACGACCCCATCTAGAAAAAAAAGTTTACTCAACAAAACTTTTCAGAAATAAATAAATGTTAATTTCAAGTTTAATATACCTAAAATCAACTGTAAGATCATTTTGAGTATGTGTTACTTTCAATTTCCAATATGGTTCAGGTTCAAATTTTTCAATAGCTAAAAATCTTTCAACCACAAATCCTAATGTAGGAAATTGACATGGTCCATAACTGATAAGCATATCTGCTAAATTTCTTGGAAAAGCCTTTTGCAGTCTCATTGTTTGAAATCTTGTAAAGGCAGCACCTATCCTTAAATCTAGTTCACTTCGAACATCAACAGCATCACTTAAGGCTTTGTTTGGCTCTTCTAAATTTTGAAGAGCTCTGTCAATAGATATTTGGGTGATTTCAGAAAACTTTGCTCTATAAATGAAATGTCAAAAGATTTAATTATATATTGTGATATTGTTTTTCTTTCCATATGATATTCTTAAAAATTGATGTTATACCTGTATACTCGAATGTTTGGTTTTACAGCTTGGCACACATTTATAATTTCAAAACCAATATTTTCTCCTTCTCTATCACAATCAGTCCATATTATTAAAGCTTGACATGATTTTACCTCTTTTTCTATAGTCTTTTTAATTTTTTCATACGAGGCCTCTGGGCACTGTTTAACAAGGGGTGCATCAAAAAGACTAAGTGGTGGACAACCATACCATTTTCGATATGTACCAAGGAAATCGTATCCCATCAAATGTCCAGAAACTGAGGTCATAATCATCTGGCAATCTTGATTCCATACTCTGGCATTAAACTCATATATTTTATTATATTTGGACAACCCTTCTCTCTAAAAAAATTGTTTATTTAAGTTATATAATATTTTTTAAATAAAATTACAATAAAATTGATGTATATGTATGTAATAATTCTTACTCGTCGAGAAGTACCCCTTGAAATATATCCAGCAATATTCTTTGCAGCATCATTCTTTTCAGCTACATTCAAAACCTTCATGGCTTTTTCTTTTAAGCAATTTATTTCTTTCTCAACATTTGAACGATATCGTTGCGTTGTTTTGAATACTTGCTTTCTCTTAACATCGATAATAGCAGGTTTATGAACATAAATAAAGAAAATTTGCACAGCCTTTAACATTTGTCATAAAAAAATTCCGGGTGTACTAGCAGCAAAAATCCACGTAAAAACATAAATACTAAAACTGATGTAGTTGTTTAACTAGGTTATGTTACCAGTTTTTATTCTTGATCAAGTAAAATTTTAAACAAAAAACTTGAGCCCGTATTAGGGCACTGCAGTAAACTGATTTTTAAAATGATTAGAAACATTGAATCTTAATAATTACATTAAATTTAAATAGAAAATAAATAGAAAATAAATACATTGTATGTTGCAATCCTCTATCCTTTTGTGCGAAAACAATTGTTGCACAAGCCTTCATTTTCGTAGCAATAAAGATGCAGAAGTGAGATAAGTTTCTTTATACTTTTTATCGTTTAACACATCTTTGATCTTATAAAATAATAGTGATTCGTGCAAAAGAAAATAATGCTATATATTTCAGAGTAAAGTAAAAGGATCCTTTCGCGCGCCTTTCGCGATCCGACATGGTGACCCCAACGCTTGGAGCGCTTGCGCACTAAATACCATTGAAGCAGTAGTGATGTTCTTTTCAAAGTGCGGCTAATAGAAAATAATTTTGTAACAATTTTATTTAAGATATTAGTAATTTTAAAAGCATTAAAATGAGCAAATTCACTTTCGGAACTCCGACTACGACCGCAGCTCAACAACCTCCCAGTTTCGGATTCGGCACGCAAACGTAAATCAATACCTACTAAATTTTGTAAATTCTAAGCTCTAACCTAGAAAATTTAATGTTTTTATAATTACTAAATAAGTATTTAAGGTCCATGAACATGTAACACTTTACACAGTAAAAAGCACTAATATTTAAATATGTATTGATGACTAAAAAATTATAAAAATTTTTAGACCTGCTTCTGGTGGTTTTGGTGCTAGTACAATGTTTGGTACAACGCCAGCAGCAGCAACAGCAGCTGCACAACCAACAGTAGCTTCAGCAACTCCAGCGTTAAACTTTAGTTTTGGTGGCACAACCGCAGCTACTACTCAAGCTCAAGCTCAACCTCTAGGCTTAGGATTGGGAGGAGCTGCACAGCCTACAGGAGGTGGTTTATTTTCAACCACGTCTCAGGCTCAACCAGTTCAGTCTACTGCTACAACTGGTTTGTCTTTTGGTACACCAGCTAAGCCTGGAGGCTTAACGTTTGGAACTCCAACTACATCTACAACAGGACTTACCACCGGAGGTTTGACTGGTGGTATAGGTGGTGGTTTGGGTGGAGGTTTGGGTGGAGGTTTGTCAACTGGGCAAGGCCTTACAACTGGTGGTTTAACTAGTGGTAGTCTAGGACTTGGAGGAACCAGTGGTTTATCATTTAGTACACCTGCAACAACAGGTGGTTTAAGTTTTGGAACAGCTGCAACAACAGGAGGTTTAACTTTTGGCACTGCTACCACTAATACTCTTAGTACTGGTTTGAGTTTTGGAGCTGCTTCAACAGCTGGAGGTTTATCTTTTGGAGCATCTACACTTACTGCTACTCCTGCTGTGGGCACCGCTACAAATCTTAATGTAACTTCTACACGTAAGAATTTGTTTTATGTATCTCGTTATTTTTAAAATTTTTTTATTGTAAATAATTATCAAGATAATATATAATTTTAGCATCAGTTCTTGGTGGACTGTTTGGAGCAAAGACATCTACAACTTTAGGAGCAACACCTGCTTCGACTGCAACTGTAACTACTAGTCGAGGTCTTGGAGGGCTAGATGTTTCTGTTAGCAATAAGGGTCTTACGCAAGGTAACACTGTGCCAACTGCTGCTAAAGAAAATTTATTACCAGCAGAATTGATGCAAACTATAGATAGTTTTAAGTAAAGTTTACAATTTTTAACTTAAATGTTTTATAAGTTAATTATTTTGAAATACATGATAAATATTTTGATTGTAGAGAATTTGTCAAAACACAAAAAGTTCTCAGTTCCGATATAGCCAGAGGTTCTGCAAGACCTCTCAACAGGTGTGCTGAAGATACAGCTTCTCTTATGGAAATTTTAACAACATTGGCTGGTTCTGTGCAACGAGACAGATCATTAGCAGATAAACTTAAACAAGACACAGCAAAAGCGTTGCAAAATGCCGAAATTTCACAAAGAACGCATGATACACCAGCAGGATTGCAATATGAAAATAATGCTCCTTTGCTATTTTTCATAGAGCTTGCAGAAAATTTCGAAAATGATTTGATGTTATTTAAGTCTCAAATTGAAACTACTGAAAAGCACATACAGACAATGATGACACCAAAAACGTTAACTCCCCAAGGTGAAAGTTCAATGACTAATATAAACAGTTTAAAATATCATTAAATAAATGAATCTAAATAAATAATGTTTTTAAAATTTCAGAATTAACTATGGCAATGAGTAAATTACATGAGTCTTTAGTAGCAGTAGCTGGAAGGCTTCAAGGTGTTCACTTGAAAGTACAACAGCAAAAAGAACAATATCTTAACTTTAGAAAATATGTTTTAAAAGATAGTACAAACGTCTTTGAAGACATTAAACTAGATGGAAAATCAAGTAGAAGTAGTTTAGGAAAAGTAACAAGTGGCCCAACACCATTTGGTCCAGGTATAATATTGCGTATAATTTAGAAAAATAAAATCCATTAAAACATATTTAATACTATTTAATTTTTCTTTTAGGAAACAGAAGTTTCTTATCTTCTACAGCTTTAAATGCAACTCAAACTCCAAGTTACAACAATCCTAATCCATTAGGTATCATTTCATTTTTTTCTTCAAAGGAAAATAATTTAATAGCAATATAGTGAAAGAAGTTTTTGGCTACAGTTTATACTGTAAAATAATTTTTGCATATAAATTTTAATATTCAGGTCTGGCAAGGATTTAGAGCAAGGTAGAAGTTTTTCAACACCTTCTGCCACTTATATATTTTCTATTTATTTATTTATAGGTTCATTTTCAACACTATGTTGATATTTTAAAAACTTACTTTTAGCCAATTTGCATCTATTTTCTTGTCAGTTCATTCTTTCTCGTTCTATTATTTTTTCTTTGTTTTATTTTGCTTTTTTAAATGAATTAACGTCTAATTTGCCAACTGCTGAGTTTTGTTTTAAAAACAAGTATTGAACAAGTCATCAGTAGCAATTAACCGTGTACAACTCTTCTCTTACATTTTCAGGAAAAAAATAAAAAATGGCTGTTTTCTATTTTTTTTATTGAGGTATTGAAAATTTATTTTGTTTGCTTTTACTTTGTTAATCACATTTGGGAATTTTAATGACTCATTCATATCAAAATTTACTAATATCTATGGCAGTCTTTTTTACACAAATTTTAATTTTCCACTGCTTTGTACTCATTGCTTTTAATAATAAATTAATGTGCATTAACAAATATCAGGAATTAATGTTATAACATCACAGTGTTTCGAGAATATTTGCATACTTAAAAAACCTATTTGGGTTATGTTAACAGGTTAATCAACATTCATATATGAAATTTCTTTATAATCAACATTTATGATTGTATAATAATGCATATAAATTATGACTATTAACCATTAAATACCTTACGAAATTGTAAATTTTTATTTATTTATTAGTATAAGGTAAATAAATAATTATATTTTTTATCGACAGGTTTGTAAAATAAGTGTCCTGCAAAGCTCGCACCTCTTTTTTAATTTGCCAATATTCATCAGTCAAGTTTGAAACTTTTGTTTTCTGATTGCAGCCTGGGGTAATGTCGGCACCACACCTTCAAGTAACCTCACGTTAGGATCGACAATGAAGCCCCCAACAGCAGGTCTGAATTTTAATCCTCCAGCCAATTTGACTGCGCCTTTGTCTTCAACAGATGCAAATTCGAGTTATCAGTTGCAAAAACCGCCAGTTGGCAATAAACGAGGAAAACATTAAATGTGAATGGAATCGCGAATGGTCGATTCTGGAATATTTTATTATAGTTTAATTTTTGTAATTATGTTATAAACGCGCCTGTAATTTTTTGTAAATTATGATTGAATTAAAATTTACTACGTTCTGAAAAAACTTATTATTATTATAACCCAATTTTCTTTTGGTGTTTATAAGGAGTTATTTAAATTCTATAATAATGTGTATTTTAAAAACCTCGAATTTGACTTCCAAAACGTAAAAATTGATAAATAAATTGATTGCTGACTATATTAAATATTTTAACACATACAGAGTAATTCTTTAAGTAAACTTTAATGATATTAATATTAAATTTATCTACATGCTTTGTCTTCGATTAAAAACAATCTTTAAAAATGTATCAAAAACGTAAGCAAAAGATCTTTTCTAAATTTAATTATTTTCATTATTATAAATTCTTGATAAAAATCTTAACATTTCAATAAGTCTATAATATTATATTAACATTCCTTATATTGCGCCAACTTGTAAAATCGGAACTAGTAGTCTAAATGCTTCTTGAATGTATGAACTTGCATTGGTCGCCTGAAAAAATGGTTTATTTTATTAAAACAAAATATTATGGTTAAAGAGAATTGTAATAAAAACCGTACTTCTAAAGAGATAGTAGTGATACTTGAATTAATTTCTGCTTTCAGTGATTCCTCTTTAACTTCTTTCAAATAATTGCAATAGAGATTTGCAATGGACGCAATTTGTGAAGATAAAGCCTTTGTGAGGAACAGTAACGAATCGGCCTCATTAACAGTACTTCGTCGTTCCTTAATCAAAAGCAGTTCTGCTGTTTTATGGAACCGTTCAACGGAATAAGCTGTAAATTGAGCTAAAGCTGATATTGCCTTTTGAAAAATTTCTCTGTGCGATATTTCTTTTAAGTCTGCTAATGAACTTTGAGAATTTATCTGATTCCAAATCTAAAAGAAGATATTTCAAATAATTATTTGTTTTTAATGTATTTTTTAAAATTAAATTTAAAGATATTTTAATGCTTACTTCAAGAATTTTATCATACTTTACGGAAACGCCTAAATCTTTACATCCTTCTTCTAGTCGATGTTTGAAATCAAGATTGTTAAATTCTTCATCATCCTCTTCTTCCTCATCTCCATAATCACACAATTCTTTAACTTCATCCAATGTCTCTTGTATTGATGTCAGATCATTTCCATCCAAATTAACAAGTTGCTGCTGAATTTTCATAATACTTTGCTTTGATAACATTTCCAATGCTTCTAAATGTACCAATCCTTGGTAATCGTCAAAAAGACTTTCAAAATGAATTTTTCTTGCCAATTGCTTTTCTTCTGATGTTTTTTCTTCAGCATCTGCTTTATCTTTTGCTTCCCTAAGTACTTGTGAAAGTATAGGTTTATCAGATTCATTTAAGAAAAACGCTCTCTTTTTCTTCAATCCAGGATCACCTTCTTGCAAAACTTCCATTGTCTTTTTGCCAATAGATTCAAGAGTGTCTAATCCTCCAGAAATTACTTTTGTGCTAGTAGATTCAACTAATTTTGTGATAGATGAGACACTTGACATGAAGTTACCAAAACCAAATGAAGGAAGATACTGAGATGGACTTTCTTTTGATTCATCAGGAGTTTTATCTAAAACTATATAATGTTTCATTATTGAAATTAATACCAACAATTTAAATTACTATAAAACATTTTTGCTCAGTTTACCAACCTTCTGATTTAGAATTTTCTTCTAAGGGATTTTCTGGTTTAGCTAGGTCTCCAGGATCTGGAACACCAATAGTTTCTTCTAGCAAGGTTAATCCTTGAGAAACATGACTAGTTAAAGTGGAAACACTTGCAGTGGCAGTATTTAGCAATGAACTTACACCCCAACTTCCCCAGCTACCCCAACTACCATTTACATCATCTGCCTCTTTTGTATTAGATGCAAGTTTGTCTAGTACTGGCTGATATTTATCGTCTGACAAATCATCTGGAAGTTCTACATCTTCTCCTAAACCTTCCCACCCATCAGGCTTAAAAATATCCTTAAATTTTAAATTAGACTTTAATTCGGCTGGCACGTCTTCTGTGTCCTCTTCTTTTATGTTCTGTTTCTTTGATTTAGCATTTTGTGCTGCATTTTTTAATTCTTCATCTAAATTCTTTTCATCCCATTCCTCCCAACATTCTTGTATCAATGGAGCTGGCTTTCCTTCTGCTATGGCTCTTTCCCGAACTTTATCAGGTGTTGTTGCTTCAACATCTGGAAGTTTGTCAATTTTTGTTGCTCCTAATTTTTTGGCACCTAGTGATTGAGCTTCTCTTGGTTTACGCTGTCTCTGCGATCTTTCTCGTCTGTTTGAACTGCTTTTTGTTTTTTCTATATTGTGTTCAATTTCTTCTGTTGTTGAATACGATTCTTTGCTTTCTTCATTACAAGTATCATTTTCAGTATTTGAAATTTCATTTTTTTGTTCTTCGTTGTTCTTAGTATTATCTACATTTTCATCAGAAACAGTTTGATCTTCCATCTGGCTTTTATCTAATAAAAAAAATAATAAAATAGTTTATAAAAAATTATTGTAATCATGAATTTGAACTATTTAATTATTTAAATATTTTTACCCTTAGCTTTAAATTGTTTTGATTTGGAAGAACTTTCAAACTCTTTCTTATTCTGTCCTCTCATTGGTGTATGATATTGAACTGGTATGAAATCCACATCATCATCGCTATCTGAGCCTATTGAAGTATATCTTTTGGGTGCTCTGCTAAGTTGCGCAGCTTTTTCAGCTCGAGCATTCATCTCTTCATCTGCACTTTCGAAATCATCGCTCTCAGATGTTGCCATAATACTGCTGATAAAAGTGACAGATCTAGAAGGGTATAATTATATCTATTACTTAATGCTTAGCGCTTCTATTCTGAATTTGATTTGAAATTAGAATCTTTTTTTGAAATATTTACATCTTTCTCTAAGTTAAATAATAATAAAAGTTTTAGTACTTCAACTGTTGCATGCTACTACTGTAATTTAATAATGTATGATTATAGTAAACGTTTGTAAAAATAAATAAGCTTAATTATTTAAGTAGGTATCAATCTAAAAGTGTAAGACGACATTCGAAAATGCAAATTTCATTTGCAAGTATAGCTGATACAACTTGCAAAGATGGAAAGTAGGTTTACCTATGACATATGTAATTAAATAGATCAGCTGGTAGGTTAGAATGACGATTATCTTCGAAGTCTCATTGGAAAGTGTCTACGACCTTTTCACACAATATGATATACCCTTTTTCCACTGACTACGTAGTGAGTCCATCTGCAAACGTAAACGGTAGCTTCTATAGAGTTGTAGCTCCAAACACACAGATGCACACTTTTACAATACGAACACCTGCGCGAATGCGCCAAGAACCCTGAGTCAATTTAAACACGCATGGACCCACACATGCGCGAAATCTGGTCACGTGGACATCGTTGAAAATATGCGCCATCGCGGATTCCTTAATTCCTCATCATAATCCTTCTCAGCACCGCGAACGGTCAAATAAAGTACTACTGAAAGTGGTACCAGGTGAAATCATACTCATATATCTAGTGATAGTACCTACGTATAAATGCGAAAAGATGCGAAAAGTTTTTTTTTTCAGTACTGGACAAGACCATCAGGTGTCATTGCCTCCATCGTGGCATCGTCTTCGCAACACCCACACACAATGATGTAGTATATATTAGTACATACAATTAATCAATTCTTCTGTAGTATTCAATATATATTTGAAATTAAAGCTTGTAAGCTTTCGTGCATCTACAAAATTATACGATTTTTATCAATATACAGTAGTATTTAACATCTGCATGTTTAAGTTAAGCTAAGGATATTATGTAAATTCGCATATTAATCAATGTTAAAAAACCTGTTCAGGTATAACTTTCACAAAATATGCAAAAATACAGAAATTTTACCAAAATGGGATTTACAATTATATGAGGCCTCGATAGAATGATTTAAACGTATATCGCATTTTGACATTGTGTCGTATGTACCTAATTACGGTTGACGCCTTTTCCAAGTGGGTAGATGCGAAAGAAATGAAGAACATTACAGACATACTAGATTTTCTTTTGGAATAAATGAATATAATATTCATTTTATAATCGCTATTTCCACGCTCTATAAATAACAATAAAAACAGGAATGTAATCAAACTAATTAATATAAAAATTTAAAAGGTTTAAATAAAATTTTATTTCAAAAGCTTGCTAAAGCGTGGCACAAATGCAGATATTATTACTAATGCACATTTTTTAGTAAAATGAAAAAAACTCGCAATCTTATCTAAATGATTGTTAAATGTATCGACATCGGGAATTTAACGTAACGTAGGTTAAAGAAACTGAAACGTAATGAATGGCATTTAAAATACGAATGAGTGATGTAGCGAGCCGTGAGGTAGTGTATCAGAGCGAGGCAGCTCGCGCAGGCAGAATGACAGAAGAGCGCACGCGGTCGCATTTTGGAGCAATGCGCAACAGGCAAGTGGCGCCTTAACTCCACTCGCGGCAGGAATGCACAAAAGTCCCTCCTCCCGCGCCCCTTCTGGCCATCGCCGTCTCCCTCTCCGTCGAGCCGTCGGGCGCACGCCGCGCTCGCGGTCAGAGACACGGGCACACGGCACACGGCGCGGAGAGAGGCGGCAGCGGCGGCGGGCTGGCAACGCACACTCACACTCCCTCCAGGCTGCAGTGCGCGCTCTAGGCCTCTAACCTAAAAGAAAGAAGGGAAAAGACGGGCGCGCGCGATCGCGAGGGCCTGCGTGTTGCCGTGGAGCGGCCATAGTCGCGAGCTCGGCGGCGCCTGTGTGTGTGCGCGCGAGCGCAAGAAATGTGTCCCTCGCGTTGAAAAGTGCGTGCGGCTGGTGCGGCCGCCTTGGCGCTCGCGAGTGTGAGTGCGCGCCCGTGCGTGAGCGGCTGAGCGCACGCGGGAGAGAGACGGAACGAGCAGCGGCGGAGCAGCCAGACAGCCAGCAGCGGCCAGCGGCGGAACGGCAAACCCGGCGCGCGAGCAGCAGCGGCAGCACAGCTCCGGCGCAGAGACACTTTTCCAAGCGCGCCAGGCCGTCACGCAGCGTCGCGAGGAATTCGAGGCTCGCGTGGTGCCAGTGCGCGTATACGACGAGCTGACGGCGAGCCGAGTGCGAGTGCGGAGGCGATGTGCTGGAGCAGCGCGCGGAGTGCACTGGCGGCTGTTCGACTTGACTGAGGGAGACGGGCGCTCGCTGCTGACAGCGGGATCGGCGAGTTCGGCGAGTTGGGCGCCGATTTTCGGAGCAGAGTGCGTGTGCGCGAAAGCGCGCGCCTGCGGCCGTGCGGTCGCTCGCGAGGAGGCGCGCGTTTAAATATAGCAGGGCCGCGAGAGAAGAATTCGGTGCGGATCGTCCGCCGGCCGCGAAAGTGCCCTCCTCGAGCCGTCGATGGGAGGAACGGAGAGGAGACGCTGGCCGAGGTAGCAGAAGCTCGCGACTTGCCGCGCGGGCAGAGACACGGACGGAGGGCACATCGACGGAAGAAATGAGTGGTGAAGTGCGAAGTGATATTTTACGGTAATTCATGCCGAGAGAAGCCGAGTAATAGTAGGAGAAGAGCGGAGCTTCGAAAGTTTGTTTAGTGCAGTGTATGTAATATATATTTTAGTGATAAAAGGAAAGAAGAGAGGAAGAGGAGAGAAGAGAGCAGCGTAGGGTGGCCCCTCGTTGTTTATACAAGGAGCGCGAAAGGAGGCCTCCTTTTCCACGTACGGCCGCCGAGCGAGACGGAGATAGGGGAGAGAGAGCAGCGACTGCACGACTATCATGTTAACGGTGGAATTCCGCTCGAGAGGAATCTGAAGGCGGGGACTCTGACGTCACTCCGCTCATGATAATGAGGTATTCATGATGGCGGACGCCAGCAACACACGCTCTTCTCTCCGCTGCGGCTGTAGCTGCTGCTGCTGCTGCTGCTGCGGCTCTACCACCTATGCATGCGTGTGCGTTAGTGTCTCCCTCCGTTTACGTATGCGCAACGCTCGATGAGTTTAACAGGCATGCCGATGCCGCATTGCCGCCCGTCGCTCCTCCGTCTATTTCTAGGTCTACTTTTTCTCGCTCCCGAAGTCCCGACCGAGAGAGAGGAGGCTACGCCGCTGGCCTCGCGCGACCGCGCGTCTTTCCGATCGCCAGCAGGCGCAAGCTGTCTCCGCTCTCTTCCACCCGAGCTTCCACCCGAGCTTCCACCCGTGCCCCTTCTTCATTTTTTCCTTCACTTTCGGACACACCGCGAGTCGCCAACTTCCCGAGCGAACGGGGAAACCTCGGATTAGCTTAATTAACGCAACCTCGTCTCGACGTGTTTACGCTTTTTCATGGGCGAGGAGGCCGGCCTTTCCAAAACGCGTTGATTGCCAGCCTTTTTTCCTTTCGTAAACAAATTTCCTTAAAATATTCAAATGCTCGCGTAACGGGGTCCACGGACAAGTTTGAATGAGTAATGCACCATCGAAGTCGATTTTTATTTTTCTTATCGGAGGCTCTTTATTTTTTCAGGAATGTATATTAAAACTAGCTGAAACAGATCTAATTTGTAACTTTCAATTCATATTCTTAACGAATAAATCAAATTCGCGAACTGTGTTCAATATTTAATTGAGCATTTAATTAAATTTACATTCCAAGAAATGGCTGTGCCGTTTCTCAAATTCATTGTATGCAAATGATCAACCTACAATAAGTCAACAAGTGCATTATTTACATAACATATGCACGCGAGATTTTAACATAATAACAGATTTAGAAATTATTCAGTAATTTGCGAAAATTCACAATGCCTCTATAAACTTCTAATGGTGACGGTAATTTACATGCGTAACACACTGGTGCAAATCAGATCTGTCTCTGTTTTGAGATTTTAATTTAAAAAATTTATTTATGAGATTAATTTAAAAAATTTGATTTGTTCAAAGCTACTAATTTCAATTTTCTAAGACTAAAGTATAATATTGCTTATCACGTGGGTATTAAGAGAAGGTTTAGAACGATAAAGAAAATAGAAGAAATTAATTTTCGCTTCGACGGTGTATAAACGCGCATGAATGAGGCGTACGCGAGGGCGTACGCACGCGTGGAGGGAGATATATAACGCGCTTGCGGAATGTGCAAATGCCGGTCAAGTGATTGTTGCTTTCGATGGATTTAGAGCGCAGTGAAATATGCCAAGGAGACGGAATGGGGAGATACCGCTTCCGGAAGGGTGGGACGTCGCGCAGGACTACGATGGAAAGGTGTACTTCATTGACCACAACACGAGGAAAACGACCTGGATCGATCCTCGTGACAGGTGAGCACTAAATACTTTACTTCATTTATTCTTTCTTATTTATAATGATAGAAAATGCAATTGTAAGATAAAAACGATCTCTTAAGTTATATTTTTTCTATCAATTGACATTTTATTTAGATTGATAAATTTCCTTTACTCATAATATGCAAGAGAAATTTTTATCTTACATCTCGTATTTCTTATAGTATTCTATTTTTAGAACAGAAAAATAAGCATTGAGGCTATAAATTATTTATGAGAAGTTATATCAAAGAGATTTCTGATTATTTTAACTAATGTAGGGAAATTAAATACATGTACATAACACCGTGTACGTGTCAAAACTAAAAAGTTTTCAGTTTTAGAAAACATGAAGTTTATTTATTTTTAAAATGCTGTCTAATTCAACGATTCCATTTCTTCATTCAACATTTCTGATAAAACGTAAATTTTTCATCTTTCAAAGTGTTTTATTATTAACATACTGCTGGTCACGATATGCAAAACGTTCATGAATTCTAACGGTTCTATGAACAGTTAAATTTGACTATTTAGCCAGCGCCATTTGAAAACACTCGTATTACTTATCAGGCACGCAAGAAAGTTGACGTAAAATATAGCTAAAAAGCTGACGTACCGCTGCTACACCTTCGCAGCGATTATAGGAATACACTACAAACTACACAATGAAATTTTATGCAATTCTATTTAATTTCTCCGCGTCGTCATCGCGGAGCGATTCACTCGTCGTCAATTTAGTTACATGTGGTATTAGTTGAACGGATCGCACATATGTGTATATAAGGCGGGACTCACTTTGTATGTACGCGCACGTCCTCGTAGCATCCGCATACTTTTTCCGGCGCGTGTAAGCAACAGTGGCGGATTCCAGAATCAAGAGACCCCACGCTTATCTTGTTTTACAACTTTAAACTTTTGTTTTTCATGATACCGAATTTTTTCTAAGTCAATTGTTTTTTCTCAAAGAATCAAATTTTTTATTACACGTATAGCGCAGATAAGTTAATATAATTAAACTTAAAAAAGTTTTTTTAATAATTACTTGTTTATATAAATTAATTTGGCATTCTACAAGTTTTTTCTCATTGACCGCTGAGTGGATACTTAGGAAAATAAAAGTCAATATTATCATTATAATGAATTTTTTTTTTATGTAGATAATAATGTGTACAATAAATATTTTGAAAATTAATTTTGATTGTTCAATGCGTTAACTTAGTTCTTTTCGATCATTTTTACCAAAGTAACAGTCGCTACTTTGGTAACCCTATTAACAGAAGAGTGTATCTAAATTATAAAATATTTTAACTTACTCGAGGTACCAGTCCTTTCCGCTCTTTTGAATTATTTCATTCTCTGAATTTATTTATTTAGTCTGTTTAGATAGAGAGAAAGAAAAAGAGGGGGGAGAGATCAGTCGCTCTTGGAGAAGGTTTGTTCGTTCGCTTGTTCGCTTGCGCGATATACTTGCCGCGCCCGCATTCCACAGACCAGGGTCGCGTCGAGGCCTGCGCCCCGCGCGAAAAACTCGAGAATCGTTTATTCTTCTTTCGTTTTTATTAATTCATGAATAAAAACCTTAAATAAAATTATCCATATGAATTCCTTTTCAGAATTATTGGATTTTGAAATGCAGGTAGATGCGTAGCGGCTAAAACAAAGATTTACAATATAATATTTTGTTCATCTTCAATATCAATTTAAATATCTACAAATCTCTAAATACAATTTTTATCGAGGTAGCTTAAGGTTTTCAGTAATTAATTTTGTTAATCAAAGTATTCTTATATAATTGTATAATTTTACAAGTGATTGTGGTCTATACGTTTGAACTCGCTAAACTGAAAGCAATGTAAAATCTAATAAAATCAAACTTTCTTTTACAATTTATTAATTAGATTTAATTGCTGCGAAATTGCAACGGGATTAATTTTTATTATAAAAATATAATTACTCTTAAATAAAAAAAAAGTTTTAATAACCCAATTTCTATAATTTAACTCATCACCGTCCTTCATCTGCCTTTTGTACCTTTTTCTTCGTCCAACTGTTCTTTACCCTCCACTATTTAGCCGTTATAGCCGTATCCTTGCCAAACTCTTTTTCTCTTCGTTTGTCCTCAACGTCCCTTTGCACTTCTTCTTCGATACATTCTTCCTGCTTCACTTCCTCCTTCTTCTCTCTTTTCGTACTTCACCGGTTACTTCAAGGTCGGAGACGTTAATTGGGACCCTGAAAAATGACCGCGCGTTTTATGGGACCGTTGATTCCGGTATTTGTATTTTGAGTATCGGCCCTCGCCTCGAGCTCTTTCCTTTCGGGTTCTCCTTACAACTGCGATACTGTTACCTTCGCATTGTTCGTATTTTATTTTTGATGTTTTACGATTATTTTTAGATATTCAGATAACATGTAGATCGATCAAAAAGTCTTTTAAATACGAAAATAAGTTCCTTGCAGTACTCATTATAATGTAAACCCTTATCAGTAGATTAATTGTAATCTTTCTAAAAATCGCACGAAGTCCACTTATCGTATCGATATCCGAATAATTAAATCTAAATAATATGAAAGACAGGATTACAATGTTACCGCAGAATTTGACGTATAGGAATTAATTTTTACGATAAAAAATCAATTACGCTTTTTCATGTAAATGTATTCAAACAACTTTCGGTACACCAGCACTCGTAAATAATTGTCGTCTGAACATTAGAAATTATTATTCACGGATATTCACTGCACTCGTCTTCACCTAATATTGCCGCATTTATCAGACTCCGAATACAGTACGAATCGAAGAAAAATTAAAGCAGTATCGATTATCAAATTTCAATTCAAGGTCTCTTCTACCGTGAGCCGAGCTATCCTCGCGGGAGGCACGCACGATTCTCATCTCATTTGCATCCTCTCTAAATCAGGCTCCTGCGCAAGTGTATCGCGCGACTTTCGCAACGCTTCCCGACCGCGGCGCGCGATGTTATAACGGGCTTGGAATGCCTCCGATCGCGTACACCAACACAGCCACACTGTGCGCGAGAGCAGCCGCATACCAAAGAGCCGCGCTCTCGTACGCAGCATTTTTTGCTGATTTCGTTGTTCACGGATCTTGTTTTCTTTATACTTCGATTTCAAGTTACTGCAAAACTTAGCACACCAATTTTTTAAAAAAACTTTAAATTTGATATTTTTAGAAGTTGCAAGCAGAGCTAATCTGTAATTTGTCATCCACTAAAATCGTTCAAAAAGCTGAACAAGCGCAAGTTCCAAAATACCGTTTAAATTAGTCGGTTTAAATTCGATTTTATTTGTACTTTTACCGATAAGCTTTAATTATACATTTTTTACATAAAGTCAGCTGAGTGTATCGACATGCCTCATTGTAATAACTCGAAGCAGGATTCCGCGCGAAAGAGCCTATAACGAACTTGAAAATCTTGTAAAATCTGTCGGAGCGAAAAAATTCGGTCAAATTAATCGAGTGCGACCAAGGTGGAAATGATGAAAAAGTCCTGGATCGAAAGGCTGCTGAAAGTCCGGCCGTCGCTTGGCGAATTCGAGAGAGCGACTTTCTTCGCGCGATCCCGGCGCACAGCGCGCGCGGGGCCTCAGTGTGGGTACGTGCACGTATACGCGCGACAGCTTAACGGGAATTTACTCGCGAGTTTTCCCGTACGTGCCGTGCACTCGGCGGATTCCGCGCATCGTCGTATAATAAGCTGGTCCGGTTTACGAGACGAGGCTGCTGGCAGTGCTGGCTGATGCCGGTGGAAGAGCGCCGATGAGTTTTCATCGCTGTTGTAGGCGCTTAATTGACGCGACCCCGAGTTCGGAAATTTCCTGCGAGATTGACTGGGTGCGTGCGTGCTGGTCTGGGGAGTTTACCTCGCGAAAATTCGCGGTAAAGTGGAAACTTGCTTTTTGACTTAGAAAAAAATAACTAGAATATTAAGGTAATTGCGTTGGAAATGTTTAATAAAAAAATGATTGATTGCCAAAATGAATACTTTTATTGCGTGTAAATGAACCTGAACTTTTTGAAAACATTTTATTAAAGACAATAAAAAAGTGATTGCAGTTAGTCATTTCATTTGACATTAAAAAATTTATACCGCTTGTTTCATTTAAGACAATAGACTCGTGCAATGTTAATTGCGAATGATTAAAGCGTAATTATGAGTGGGAAATATCTGTTGAAAGCAAATTGCGTGTAAAAAAATACGTTCATCGCACAGACAAGAGTGGTAATTCAGCTCAGCTCCCGCTTAATCATGGTGAAAAAATGCGTTTGATTTATTAGACGAGGTTGTTTCTGGCTCTCGAAAAAAAAAGACCTCGCCGAGTCTTCAACGATTAGGATAAAAAAAGGTAAACAATATCGTCGCAAAAAAGGCGGATGCGTTTGTCTGATAGAGCGTGAGGAAAAAACGTCTTATCTGTAATTCATTTTCACGACGATCGATGCCCCGTCCGTGACATCATCGGAGAAAAATTCGTCGCAATTGCCTAATACGTTGTCGGGGAACACAAACTCCGTGTTATCGTAAAATAAAGCGCCGCGGTATATATAGAGAATCACCGTTCGTTATCAGCGCGCGATTCACCGTTTATCAATTATTATGCACGGCGGTGGCGCGGTCGAGGACAGGCGCCGAACAAAAGCGGCCCGCGAGACTTTAATGAAGGGGGCAATTTTGTTCTTTCGAGAGATGTCCCAAAGAAGTCATTGACTCAGTGGCTTTCTTCTACTCCTATTCACGCGGCAAGTGTGCTTTGTTCTCTCAAATATTTGAACAATGACACAATCTCTATGAATGCGTGGCATATTTTCGATCTTTATCTATGATAATCGACCGTCGATGTTTCATTCACATCTCCCGCGAATGAAATTGCATCATTTTTTACGCTTCGAAATAGTATACATAGATGAGATTCCTAAGAATTTACTAATCTTTTCTTTTTTTATATTCCAATTTTATATTCTTTGATGCGATCTTGCATAAGCTTTGCTTAAGAAATCTTTTCTTTTTTCCTTGCTTCTTGTCGGATTTCATCGGTTTATTAAATTGCTTTTTATTAAATAAATTATTGGCTCATTGAGATCTAGATAGTAGAAAGCGAATAAATCTTACGTAAGCTACGCGAAGCTAAGGCGTATTCAAGAATTTTGTTTAATTATTTTTCTGCATTCCTACAATCCGAGAAATATTTACCTTTCGTACACGCAGGCTTCGAAGGAAAAGGATAAATGAAACTGGTAAATTATAATTTTTGCGAATCGGTAACCGATTGGTACGAGGAGGGAATTTTTAAAACGGAGAAAAATTGGCAATTAAATCGACAGCGTTCGCGGCGAAATCAAAAGATACATATCCAGTCTAAATTATCCGCTTGGACCGGTAATAAAGACAGGCCCGAGCGCTCGGGTCGACGTGCGGATGCTCGTTCGTTTCCCGTCTTTCCAATAAATATCGATCAGCGATCGAAGCATTCGATAAGAGCCCCTCTCGCTTCAGAATTCGATTCATAGATCGGCACCGAGTCCGCATTTTTGCGCCGGAACTGGAATTACGTGCCCCGGCTTTTCTGACGGCCCGTGCTCGCTCGTTGGTGTGCGTCTGTACGTGTGTACGCTTTCGGAATTACGGTAGCCGTTTCCCCTCGGCGCAGCTTCCGCACGTCGGTGAAAGGAGCCGCCAACTTGGCTAAATAACCCATTTAATTCTGGAGAAACCCGACGTGGGCTGCAGTCCATGGGATTTGCGTGAATGCGCTGTTTTGTTCATGTGAACTTTTATTTTTGTTCATGATGCCCCTTAGGCAGAGATAAAAGTCAAGTCAGTCAGCATCTCAGTTCTTATAGTTTAAATAGAGCCCCTACAATTATTAAATTAAAATAATGCTTCAAAAAGATCAGAACGTTGCGAGAGCGGAGAAGCGGTATAGGCTCGGTTGGCCAGGTGCGCCATATCTCGGATTAATTTGCATTCGCGGAAATGATTGCTGGATTCCCCGAACCGGCGAGGCTCAAACCGCCTCCGCGTGTTTTTCGCCAGCGCAGTCAGAACCAATTTGCTGCGAGAACGTCGACGGGGGAGAGTCTGTCAAAGGTACCGTAGCCGCTAGGAAATTTATAGGATACCCGGCTATCTTCCCTTATAAATTCATTGTCCTTTTCCGTGCTCTCCTCTCTTCTCTTCGTTTAGCCCCAGAGGTCATTGATTCCGTTCGAGATTCTTTCTCGCTTGATGGGAATCGATGATCAACATTCCGCTCTACCCGAGTTCACTGGAGGAAGGGTTGCAGTAGATATTTAAATTAGATGCTTCGTTCATTGAAACCGTTTGGTCCTTCTTTTCAATTCTAGTCCACAATATTTATTACTTTAAATTTTTATACTGATCATCAACTTTTTTATAATTCATTCGCCTTTCTATTATAAAGTTTACAATTTTTTTTTTAAAGAATGTAAGTTACTGTTACTTTCATATTATTGGGTAAGTTGGAATGGAACTTCTCTATACAGTACTATCATTATAGGTAGTTTTATCAATTTTGAAAATTTCTTTTATTAGATATAACAGGAAGCTCGATTAGGCAGCCATCGATTAAGTACGATCGAGAAACGATGATTTTCCTCCCAATTAATCGAAGAAAGTTAAAAGTTTAGCGGCGTTCTAGAAAAAGAAATAACCAGTCGCGAGGCATTTTCAAACGCTAGGCTTGGACTCCGTCGACGGACGACGAGGCGAATCTGGAACAGCGTATAAAATTGCCGCTTAAACGGTCGCGACGAGCTCGCGTTCTCTTTCTTTGTCGCCATGAATATTTATAGCTCGGCCATTGTAATTGCATTATCCAAGATCACGCCGATGTGTGGCTGTCACAGCTGCTTTTTATTGTCGACATCACGTTGAGATTGATTCCTTCCATTATTAAAAGTACGTCAATTATACATGAAATTTTCATTGAATTTTAATAAGCGCTCAATTAACAGTGTTCATGAAAAAAGCTTGTTATCAAGGTGTAGACTGCAATCAGTCAGTGAAATGCAAAAGCCTAGGTGTCTTGAAAATTGAAGCAATCAGCGTAGGAAAGTGCCAAGTAAAAGAAACAAAAATAAACGATCGGTCATAGCTCGAAGCCGAATTCTCGAACGTTCAGGCTAGCCTAGGAAATATCTGGCTCTGCGCGCGATGGCCGCGCGAGCTCAAAACGCCGACGACCTAATCTCGCAATTTTCGTGTCCGGCCATAATGAGCGTAAGCCGAGTGGCAAAAGGCTACCGGGGACCGGCTCGCGCCTCGCGTCCCTTCTCTTTCGGGCGCGCGCTTGCGCGACTGCGGAGCTCGCATACGCACGAGTCATTACATTCTTTCGGGGCGCAGCGACCTCGTACCAAATTGCTTTTAAATTACCTGACCGGTCCCAAGCGGGCTTTCGCGCTATCCTCGCCGACCGATCCCAAGCGATTTCCCAGCTGCCCAAGCTCCCAAAATCAACGCGCCCTCACGTATACCCCTCGCGTACTTCATTTCGCTCGCCCTCGGTACTTCAGATTTCGACGATGTTATTTTTTCCACGAGATTTAGATTGAAGTAAAAAAATTAATTGCTGAATTTTTCGGACAGCGAGTCGCTACTTGTAATTTAAATAATGTGAATAAGAAAATTTTGCAGTAGAAATTCTTTGGGATTTTGACTTGTTCTTTCTTTTTCGGTCTCTCTTCATTCGGTTCTTCAAATTGACTTCGTATTATTCTTACAAACCGCAATAAGTATATCTCAGTAGAGAAAGAACATTATGCATCAATTTTCTGTTTACTTTTTTGCTCCTCTCTTTCTTTCTTCATCTTCCACTTGATAAGGTTAGTTAAATCCTGATTTGAAGTTCCTCTTGTAAAGAACTCGATTTTGCCTTCATACTTTCAGACCGCAGTATTTTAAGAAAAAATGACGAACACTGTGGTTTACTTTTTGAAGTCCGTGATATTGCTTGAAGAATTCTCTGCAGTTTAAATTCCACGTGTACCTTATTATCTTTGATGTTTTTTTCTCGATTTGTTCGTTAAATCATCCGCTTGTGGCAATTTTTTTTTAAATCCTTGCGGTATAAATAAATTAGAAATATCTATAATGTAGTAGTCGTATTTTTAAGCGTCATTAATTTGTTTTAAAATTCAAATGATAAAAAATGATGTTAATGCACAATTATAGACCACAATACGTTTTAACGTCAAGTCGTCAAAACAATTAAAAAGTGCTCATGCTGACAGGTACATCGTAATTTAGTTCTGCTTAAAAATCTGCAACTTCCGAGAAGGCTTCACTTCGGTCATTATCTTCAATCTCTTCATTTTTGAATAAACTCTTCCCTGCGATTCGTGTCTCGAGGGCAAACTTCAATCAAGTGTCCAGCAAGAAGCTCGGGCAGGATCGGCGTATTTTCGAAAAAATTTTAATTACCCCCGTACATTTAGCTCGCTCTTCGAAATGTAAGTGGTGCAGGGATTTACTTGCATAAGACTCGTTGCATTCGCACACGCCTGTACTTCTTTTGGGCCTCGATCGAACTGATTCCACTTGGTCCTTTTTATATTGCGTCTTGAAAAAAAAGGACTGGGGAGAAAGAGAGATAGAATGAGTTGAAGGAGGAAGACTGGGCGCGTACGTACGCGCGCATGTATGAACGTGGAGAGAGAACCGCGAGCCTGCCAATTACAAACAATCATCGGGGAATGCGCGCCACGAATCGACCCATGGAAAGAAACTCGCTCTCTCTTGAAAGAGAAAGAAAGATTAAGAGGGAGACGGATAATGGAGCGAGAGAAGGACGACTTTTCGTCTCTTTTCTCCATTAAAAAGTCAAAACAACACTCCACTTACGGGACAAATTGAAGGTAATTGAGGAGAATGACAAGAGAGCAAGAGAGCAAGAGAGCAAGAGAGATAGAGAGAAAAGAGAGAAGAAAAAGTAGTGCGCGTGCGCGAGCATCTCGGTCTGCGAGAGAGGAGCGGGAGATTATTATACATTACCCCGCAACTTGGACGCGACGAGCTGAGATTCGAAAAATCCTAACTCGGACTGAAGTAGAAGTGCTAATGCACCGGCACTCTCGATATTGAGAATCTCCAGGCGACGATCTCGCGTGACATTATTTTTACGGGATGTCGTGCCGTTTAAATTTTTTTCTTGGTACTTCGTCTATGTCGTTGCGCAATATCAAATTTATTTACCGAAGAAATAACTAGTGTAACCTCGCGTCTACTGACTTTACTTGGCTATTTTATAGAATTTTTTATTTATTAGAGATAATAGTCGCGGAGCAAGTTAAAAAATTGTTCATTCGTGGTCCAGATACAGGGGGCCGTCCCCGGGGTCGAGCCTCGGGGGCAGCCCGCATTTTTCGGGTCAAGCGTCGGTGCGGCGGCGGCTGTGCCTCGGAATGCGAGCTGCAGGCGTTTGAGCCTCTCTCGCGAGCGCGCGAGACCTCCTGGAAGGTTATAGGCTCGTAAGGAGGGTGAAAGTCGCATTCCACGTGCCGCCGCCGTGGCGGCGTTATATGCACTCGCCGTGCAGTTTCCGCTGTGCGCCGCCGAGCTGCTCGTTTCCCATGCCGCGTGGAGAGCGAACAGCTAGGAGAGCCGAGAAATACATTTTGCCCGAGCGGCAATCCTTTGACGGATTCGGCGAATTTCACAGAGCGAGGCATCTTTTTGCGTTCGCGGAAGGATTTTTAATGCACTTGGAGAAAAAATATCATAATTTTACTCAATGAAAACGGCTTGTTTTTTATTATTAACAGTGGGTACGCTGCATTTTCGTGTGAGTACATTTTCGTATCAGAAATGATTATTCGGTGATTATTCCGTGTATCTACAAGCCACGAAATACTGTTAATCTTGAGATTAACATTTATATTTTGAAGATCAAATTATACTACGATAATGATTCCGTTAATCTCGACATGCGCTTATAAGAGAGACCGTGAAATACGTTAGCTAAAAAATAAATTGACTATTTATTTTCTTTAGAACCGATAGGTAACGAGCTTTTAAAAATAAAAAATATCAGTCATCCCTTGATCATTATGCCAATGTTGCATAAAATCAGCATTAAATATGCGTAGATTAAGTAGGAGAAAATTGTCACAATTCATGCGCGAAAAATCGCTGCCTCGAGCCCTGGCGTCAAAGCGAAAGCCGCCGCCTTGCACATGTCGTTCCACCACTTCCAAGTTACGAAAATAGATTTTTACGAGTTTCGATGCATTCTTCAGCTCCGTTTTTTCAGCACTGTCCTTTTCTTAGATTTCTTACGATTCTTACGATCGTAATCATTATTGTTTCGTATTATCAGTATAAGAAAATTAAATATTTTAGTTAGATAAAAATTGATTTCTAAAGTGTTTAGCACACTTTCATAAATAAACTAAATTATTTAAAGCGAAATTGTTTTTTCCAGCGTGTAGTAATTTCGATAATGTTGCTACATTAATTTAACTCTTAAATTAAATTTAAACTATTCATAAGTAGGTTACATTTTTCTTGAACTTGAAGTGATGAAATGAAATGTTATCGCACTTTCATTCGATATGAAATATCGTGATTGCGTAATCTTCATTAACGTATAGTTCCTGGCAAATAAATAACAAAGAATAGTTATATTCTTAGAAAAAAGGAATTTTAATAAATTTAAAGCAAATAGAGTCTCAGAAAAATATTCAATATTTAATATTTTTTGGAAGAAATGTTCAGATTTTAGGGATTACTTGAAATTCGTTAAGAGCAAAAATAACTGGCAATTCGTAGGCTTTCTCGGTAGGATAAGCAACAACAAACGCGGCTTCGTTCGTTCGGCTTTCCAGGCGTTTATTTAAATCACGACAAAACGAATCTTGCAGAGTCGACGCCATCTGCGAAACATCGCCACGTGAGACGTAAACGTTGATTTTAAGAGGTACAGTGGCCTACTGTTTCGAGGGAATCAAATATTTTCTATTTATAATTACTTTATTCTTTAAGAAATTATTAATGTTCAAATAACTGCAGCCAAAGGTTTGTGTTCTCATGCAAAGTATCTATTACTGAAAGGAAGAAAGTTTAACAGTTAACTATATTCATTAATTGTTGATGTATCAATATGGATTTAAAGTGCTATTAAAAATGAATGAAAAAGTTACTCTTGCATATGGGCAACAAGTGCCAGTATAGTGAAACGAACGATTAGGATAAAAAGTAACAGAGGAAAAAAACGGAGATGCAGAGTAAAAGAGGCGGAGAAGAATAAAGTGGCGGGTCCTGCTTGACATCTGCTGGCCATCTGGGCTTAGAAAAATGTCTCGCATTCCAGAGCTGCTCTAAAAACTCTTTAGCCGCATTCTCTGACTCCCCGTTTTCGGAAAGATCCCAAAGATCTAGAACCGAGGATCTCACGCCGATATTACGCAAAGAAGTTGGGTTTGGTATTTCAGTTTGCTTTCATAGCCGACCGTGACAAATTATTCGTTATAGCACTGGTTTCACTGGATACTTATTGTAAAAATAGTCAAATGAGATGTTCCGTTGAGAAGCAATTATAATTCCCGAATAATTGTGGAAAATCGGTAACCCTTTCCGTGACTAACGACCGGTTGAGATAATACACTCATTTTATTTTCGAACATACATCAGATAAATTAAGACTAATTCGAAAAATCTAATTTGATCTAATTTAAAATATTGCACCGTGAACTAATTGCGCAAAAGACGTTTAATTGATCATTTCTTCACGGTTACGGCGCTATGGAATTTCCCACTTCTTCTTTTGGCAAATGCCTTAAAAAGTTAGCATCCGTAATAGTCGCGAGTTACTCGCTCTTCGCCCCCAGCGTTAATTACCCGTGATGCCATTGTTTCGGAAAATTACAAAAGATGCGCGTACGATTATGGCTAATGAAGGTAGAATTCTTTCTTTGAGAAAGTGAATACGTAATTTTTTTCGTATACAAAAAAAAATTTGTGTGAATGATCCTACGCGAGTAACTTATACCATTACCATCGAGGGCAAATTTATTAGAAGGCATCTTCTTAATCCCGAATTGGATGATCGGTGGTAAATGTTACCTATATTTTTCTACTTTATCCTTCCTTACTTATTCGATTGAAAATAAAGTAATACTGCAGTAAAAATTATTCCAATTGTGCATTTGCAGCGAAAAACGCGTAAAATTATCGACAAGGCTCAGTGTGCAACCGCAGAGGAGAAACGTCGCTCGGCAAGACGCGGCGCATGTGCAACGACAGCGACTGAAACCCGAGTACCGCGCGGCATTAATTAACAAACAATTATGGAATAAAGGCGTGACGCAAGAGAGCGCGCCGGAATTCCGGAACGCGCGAAGGAGAGCGCACGCTACTCACTTTACATGCGCGCTGCTATTTGCCCAAGTCGTTTCTTCTTTTTCAACGTTTCGCGCTGTTTTTGGCGAGGCGTTGCGTCCTGGCGGCGTCGCCGTCTGATGGCTTTATAAGGGGATGACGCTGCTCGCTTGGCGCCGTAGGGACTATACTCTTACTTTTGTTTTCATCGCAAGGCTGCTTTTGTACTTAAAAGTACGCTCGAACATTATTTGAGGCCAACGCGCCAAAATATTGGTCATTCGCTTGCGCAATTCGAAATTTCGAAGGTAGAAAATCCAAACGTCAAGTCGAAGGTAAACAGAGCTCGGAACAGCTAGCAAAGACGCGATTATGTCACGCGTACATTCCCAGTTTCGAATCCTTAATTTAGGCTCCCGGAAAATCCTGGAATGCCCGTCGTTTCTGAGCGTCCGTCTCAATCTGTTTATCGGAGCTCAGCGGCTCGGAGCCGTGACACAAATTACGGGGCGAAGAATGTTTCCGAGCTTGGAAATTCGATACGTTCTTGTCCACGAGCGGCGGGCCGCGTGCCGAGCGTGCTCGAGGTCGAAGGCAAATGAATTTCCATCAGCCAGCCTCATCTTCGGCTTCGCGCCGAGCCACGCCACTCGACGCGAGCAGCTATGGCTTCGCTTTTTAAATCCGAGGAATTTACGCCAGTGAGAACTATTTTTTCTTTCTTCCTTTTGCGTCCTCTCCAAACATTCGTCACTGCTCGGAGGATTACTAAAGTGACGGACAAAAAATCTAACTGCGAGGAAATAGTCGTGCGAAACGAACGCAATGTACTGATTAAACTAAATCTCGGGCTCTTCTTTACTCGAGCCCAGCGCAACGCGTCGAGCAAAAAGGTGAAATGTATGTATCCCGGTCGTACGAAGGAGGTCGATGAATTCGAGAGAGTGAGAGAGCGGAGACTCGCCAAGCGAGAAACGAGATCGGGCCCGTGCCCTTGGGGCGCGCGCGTGCCCAGGTAGCCGACGACACCCACGCGATGCCGGCCCACGCGCGACCTGATGCCCCACCCCCTCTTCTCCTCTCTCATTAAAGTCGCGTGGTGAACCCCCTCCTCGCGATTAGCTTTGGAAATTTATCTGCCTTGTTTTACGCGAGCGCGGCCTCCCGCTGCTTTCTCTTTAACTTGAGCGAGTCACTGAGTCACTCGAAAACTTAGTCACACCTCGAGAGGCTCCGGAGTGCTCCGCGAGCGGTCAGCAAGCGGCGATAGCAGCTGGGTGATAAGCGTGGTCCCCTTGAACCTCTCGCGCAAGGGGATTATTTTCGAAAAGGCGAAGCGTCGGAGGCATCGATTCCCCGGAAACCTTTGAAGAACGAGTCGCGCACCGTTATTTCCAGGCGCGTGCGCGCGTGCTGGAAAGCCCGGGGAAAACGGGCACGCGCTGCCTCGTGTCGAAATCCGTCGCTCCTAAAGGAGGAAAAAAAGGAACGCGCGCGAGAGCGAGAGAAATGCCAGTCGCCGCGGCGCGCGGCGGCGCGTTGAATTCGCCGCTCGGCTCGCGCTCGAGCGTTTTAATTGTCGTTCCCGGCGACGCAATAGCGACGGACCGGTCCTCGTGGGCGTTGCTCGCCGCATACGCGATTCCGATTGCCGAGAGAGAGGACGTTCACCACACTGCGTCAGGTGCCCGACGCGCCTCCCTCGCTGCAGTTTCTCCGGGACTTGAAAGCCTCGCCGGCGGGACGGAGGAATGCTTTAAGCCTGCCTACGTTCTTCTTTCCGAAGACTTTTTTGATTTATCTGCGGTGATTCCGTGGACCGTGTAGGAGAGGAGGCGCGTGTAGTTTGACGCTCGAAAAATGTCTCTCCGAGTGGGAGTGCTTTCGACAAATCCTTTTTTCGTTTACAGTTAAGGTATCGATTATTTATCACGCTTCGAAATTTTCATTTCACTTAAAGCTATTTATTACGATTCAACGGCCGCGGTACCGTTAATTTTAAATGTTCCTCGGAGCCATCCGTTAAAAATGGATTTTCAAATTTGAGAAACCTGTCATTAAAGTTTTTTTGTACCGCAAACCGTTCCTATAAATGAATTTCATTCTCTAAAAATAGCACCTGTAGTCTTCTGGTATTCTCAAATCTAGAAGGAATAGTCCAAAAAATTTCCGATAATTTATAAAGTGCTATAATGAAGGGCAGAGCTTTAAAGATCTGCGATCAGAAAAATAAAAATTTACGTTCGTTCAGTGCGTACGTGTATATTTTACTCTTCCCAGCGCGCGGTGAATATAGGTTTGACGCGCGCATCCGCGGATACCGTTACGCATGCAAGCTCGCTTTTGTGAGACATGGCTCCTCGCGGAAAGGGAACATTTAAAAGGTGAAAAAAGTGTGCACGCGGACGAAGCGAAGCATAAAGGGAGCGTTGCGGAAGGAGCCATTGCTGCACGTCCAGTGGGTCAGTAGTAATAGCGCGGCTGAAAGAGCCTTCCACGAGTATATGCACACCACGCGCAAACCTTCTACTTGCCTTCTACTTTTTTCACGAATATTTGATTCTCTATCGCGTATATTTTGATAACTCGAAAAATTGAATGAATAATCAGTCCCAAGCACTATTGAGCAAGAAAGCAATGTACCTTTCATTCTTTGGTTGCAAAGAAAGCTAAGTGATTGTCGAACGGGTAAGTTAAATCGAGAGGGTAAGCTGTTGAAGCGGAGCCAGCTGAAACAATTAAGCGGTAGTAGGAGCCGTC
Organism: Eurytoma adleriae; assembly: GCA_900480045.1. Classification (NCBI taxonomy): domain Eukaryota; kingdom Metazoa; phylum Arthropoda; class Insecta; order Hymenoptera; family Eurytomidae; genus Eurytoma; species Eurytoma adleriae. Next base: position 27,763 of record UXGC01000295.1, read on the forward strand.
GCTCATAAATCGAGAAACCGTCGAGCACGAAACGCGACGTTTCGTTCGCGAGAAAATGCGCCGGCTTTTCGTACGGGGCTCCTCTCTTTGTCCGTCGTGCTCGCCCATTGTATACGCGCCGAGCCGAGCCGGGAATGCGGAGGTAAGAGGCGTGCGCGCGCGCGCCGCGGCTCTTTGTTTCTTTCGACGCGAAACGCCGGTTTTCTCGGAATTTTTCCCTCGGATAATTAAGCACCTACCGCGAGAACCTTTTTTTCTTGCGGCCTCGCTTTTGTCTCTATTCGGCGCTCTTTTTTCTCTACAATTTTCGCTAATGGAGCGTGGAGTAGCAGTTAACGCGTATCATTTAATTTGCTCGAGGAATTTTTAGAATCTTGGATATTCGTCTTGTTTACGGTTAGATCGATTTCGACGGCGCAATTTGTCCTAGTCGTAAAAATAAATCGGTTAGAATTCTTAAGAAACATTGAAAAGTGTTAGCTCCAAAAAATTTATCATTGAAAATAATTGTTTGTCGCTGCAGTTTTGAAAGCAGGTGAACGTAAGCCTATATACTTTAAAAATGCCCAAAAAGTGAAAACGATATAATCTCTGATTGAAAAAAAAAACGTCGGGAAGTAACATGGGGCAACCGCAGATGGCTGGCTCGCGTACTTATGACATCTGCGGGGAAATTCCGATCGAACGATACGGTCGTTAAAAAAATTTCTCGTTAAAGGCGATCTATGAATAATGAGACGCTGTGACGTTTAGTATTTCGATTAAGTAATTGAAAAAGAAGGCGAATCGATTTTGCTGCTCGATCTAGCGAGAACAGGAAAATCACTGCTCGCGCGTTCTTCGGTAAAAGGTTTACCTTATATAAGCTTCTTTACGAATATGTAAAAAGCTGCGTTCTTGAGGATTCTTTCACCTCCGTGAACGATGACTCCTCGCACAGACCTTCATTCATCGTTTTTCCTCGTACGATATCGCGATACATATATGTTTAATCTTTCATCTTAAATCCGTGAGAAATAGAACAAAGTTGACTCGATCGTTCTCCGAAAAAAGTATATGGCACTGTAGAATGAGAAAAAAATGCTCGTTGCTGCATTAAAATGAAATAAGAAATGGTCATCGACACTTTGCTCAAGGTACGCTGGCCCATATAAGTCGACGTAACGAAGCGACTCCCGCGCAATGAAGGCCTTAAGTCATCGTTTTTCCTCGAAAAAAAAACGAGCGGCGTGGAACGTAGCGCGCCGGTGGCTCGGGACCCGCTGTCCCGCAGGCCAGCCGTGGAATGCCAGGGTTTCACTCGCATTCCGACAGTCGCTGCAATTCGCGCCGACTTGTAAAATGCTCCCGCATTTCCGTCTCCCGGTCGGCGCTCTTGCCACTTCTGGAAATTTATAAAAAGATTACGGCGCCTTAGATTCGTTGGAAAGGAATCAATAGTTTTCTTACGCTTAAAATGCCTTTTACACTTTTTTACTGCAATTTTTCTTACGGCGCTGTGGTTTTAAAGAAAGTATAGGGCATTAAAGCCGAAGTTATTTATGATTTTAATAAATGCTATTGAAGTAAAAAATTTTAGAAAGTCTGCATTCCATCGTCAATAGTATTTTTAGTACTTTTTTGCATTAAAATCTTAATTTATAAAGTGAACTTAACAATTAGAAATTAAAAAAATTTAGGTAAAGATTTTATCGGTGAAAATAGATCCACGGTGTTCCTCGTCTTCGACGCCGAGCACGGAGTCGAGTCTTTCTAGATGTTAATTCAATTTTACTAAATTCCTAAGCGTGTGAAAGTGTCAAGCGAGAGAAAAGACAATAGCCTCATCATATACGCTTTGATTCATTAAACGGCATCTAAGAGGCTTTTACTATCCGGAAAAAACACGCGAATAGATGTCGCGTCTGACGGTTTTTTCGTGAGAAATACGTCGAAGCCGCAGCAATAAATAGGCAGAAAGGAATGTCGCCTCTTGACTCGGTCGCACGCGCGTGAAGCGTCTCCCTCATTTGATAACGATACAAAAAAGACGGCGGTTATGCGCATTGCCCGACAACAGCCTCGCCGTGACGTAATGGCTCTCCTAGCCATTAATTCAGAAACACGTTTCTGCGGCCCGCGTCGCCGGTCCGAGAGTCGCGGGACTCCTATAATTCTTCCTCGGCGTCTATTCATTTCCAGTCTCATTTTTCTATTCTGAGATATTGCGACGAGCGACCGACAGGTCTACGTCAAACGACAATTGGCCTTTCACTCGCTGCACGATGTTTGAGTATCGATTGCTTTTTCTAACGAATCAAATCAATTTATTCGCGTGTAGGTAGAATCTTCACTTTTTATATCAGCTTGTTTATGGTTTATTTTTTCATGATTAAGATTAAAAAAAACTAAATACTTCTTCAATTTTTTGTTTCAGGTAAATTTTATTTGCGAATGGCGTTAACTCCCATGCTGCATTCTGCAAGTATCGATTTTTTATAACATTTTATTTCATACAAATTAAATTAAATTTCATTGAATAAGAGTGCAAAAACACGCAGAATTTCTTTGTATCCTATCTCAGAGATATGCATACAATGTCAAAAACATTTATTTGTTGAGTAATTCGGTAAGCTATTTTGTTTTTGCAAATAAAAATTTTGTATTTGGATCTTCCTACTCGCAAAAGTCAATAGTAAGCGTCTATCACTTTCAAAACTTTCGACGTAATCAGTAGATATAATAACCGTGTTGTCGGACACGTGTCGCAGCGTGCGTTTTGCTACGCGGAAATCTTAATATATTCGTCGTCGGGAGATGATAAAACTTTTGTTTAATAAATATAGCTCCTTTAGGAATGCGTTTGTCTTTAAATGTAAATGACTTCTGATGTATTCGTGGGCAGCTTAAATTAGTTTTTACGCCTGAGAACTTTGATGTTTATCTAAGTAGTATTTTTTTCCTTGAAAAATAATAGTAATACACTTAATTATAAAAAATAGCTCTCCGCAGCCACGATATTCACTAGTTGAATGAAAAAAAATTACAGCGTTCACTTAGAGCTAAGAAAATTCGAAATTTGGACATAGCAGCGACCTTAAAAAGAAAAACGAAGCACGCGTTTGAAAGAGAACCCTTCGGTCTCCTATCGGCTCCGCTCGGAGGCTTAAAAAAATTCTTGAAATGTTCGTCACAGTACCGACGTCGGTTGATCTCGCCGGCTCGCCGGCTCGCCGATAAGAGAGCGGGGGAACTTGTACCGGGGGCTACGTCAGCCGCGCGGAATGCCCGCGCATGCACTCGTCCACGAGGACACGTACGCTCGCTCGCGCATATATCAAAAGGTTGTGGCGTTTTACGAGGCCCCAGGGACGCGCGCGCGCTCCTCCTGCAATTGTGCGCGCTCGCGCGCGGCCTTGGCACTTCTCGATCCTCGCGCAAGGACGCCCAACCGAGAGCGAGAGATCGACCGTGCGTAATTTATGTGATTAGGGAAAACGCGCGCGAGCTGGATTAGTTGGCTATTATTTACCGGCAGAAGTTGCATTGTCGCTTCGAGCCGCTTACCGCCGTGGATTATCGTGTTGGATCTGTGATTTACAAGCTGTAACACCGTGCGCGGCGTGTTTTTCAGCGGATCTCCGTCAGTCTGACTTATCATTTTCGTTTTAAATTCCCAACTTGATGAGGCTCTGCTTTTAAATTTTGTTGCGGAGGAATATCGAAATATTTCTTGAGACGTAATAAAAAAAGCGTTTTTCGTCTGCTCATCACAGACTGATAGAAAAATTAAGTAAATGGTTTTTACCTCGGGTAAACAATTTTTTGCTATTTTTTTCGTCGAATCATTGAATCGTGCCTTATAAAAAATGTCACTGAATGTAATTGTTTGTTTTCATTTTCTCTGCATTAAATGCCAAGACTATGAGATTATGTTTAAAAATAAGCTTGCAGCTGTTATATTTAGTAAATGGATATTTGTGCGCCGGTAAATTTAATTTTCGAAATTTATTTTTAAATGACTTAAAGAAAACATTATACTTTAATTTAAAATAATATGTTTTCTGTTTTTATAGTAAAAAAATCGTTATACTTTGTTATGTTGTTAAATATTAGTATGGATTTCTTATTAAATTACTGTTATAAATTATAAATCATTAAAAGAAAAACTATTTCGAATTTCTCAAGAACGTAGGAAAATGCAGGCAGACAATAATAAAAACTTGCTCTCTTGGTATGTAATTTTCGACGAAGGGAGCATTTACCGGCTCGCTTCGTTCATTGATTTGCGCCCATAAAAGTTCCCCGCTACATTTGGCTTTGCGCGCACTTTACGAGCTTTGCATAAGATGCAGAGTTCGAGATTCCTTATTTCGCTCCCTTCGAAGGCTCGCTCCGGCGTCGTAAATATTCAGTTTCAAACCGAAGATTTCACTCGGCTGCATTCGCTAAATTCCATTTTTATCGGGGCTAGCCTGCCCTTTTGATCTAGCCTTCGTTCGAAAGTACTGCGCAAAATTGAAAATAAATTTAAACCTTTTTTCCATCAATTTTGAAGTCCACTCAAACGAAAATAGAAAATCACTGCATTCGAGCACTTGACTCGGCGCCGGAAGCCTCGAAAGCTGCCACCGCTTCTCTGGGGCGCTTCGGGGAACAATTCGATCGGAGCACGCACAAAAGCTTCTCCGAAATCGCGATAGTCTGACACTCGTAAATTATAAACGAGGAATTTTCAGCGCCGAAAATAAGCAGCTCTCTGAAAGAGAGGGCGAGTGACGTCGATGTGTCGCCCTCGTAAATCTTGGCGAGTCGCGTGGGGGCATATATCGGCTCTTGCCCCTTCGGCAGCCTGCCAAGCTATGCAGCTCGCACGCATCTCTCACCGTATCGCCGGATCTGACTTGTACATTCTTTCCTGTTATCGACTAATCGTTCCTATTGAAATATTCATTACGCTTAGTGGGTGTGCTTTTTCCAAGAGTTCCTTAAGATGCTCGATTAAAAAGCCTCTTTTCTTCTTTTTGTGCTGTCGTTGGTGAAAAGAAAGGAGCGCTTGCAGTAACGTTCTAAGCAGGAGATGTAGAAATTCACTTGAGGTTAACTTTTTAACGATGGAATGCATGCGTTTACTGCTTGTAAATCGTTGCACTCGCCATAAATTTATTACCAGCGGCATTCTTTAACTTTTTCAATCGTATAATGCATACCGAATGCCGAATCAGCTGTTAACCGCAATGACCAACTGCGCCGGAATGAGGGAAAAAATAAAAATTTCGTGCAACTAAAGAGAGCTTAGCTTGCGGAAAACGAAGGATCTGTAGCATTTAACGGAGCAGAGGCGGCCCATTTGGCAGCTCATTGGGCCGGTGGAATGCGCCGCGGACGGCCGCGGAGGATGCGTCGAATTATGCATTCCGACGCTCGAACTTGCGCAACGCGGGTTGGCGTTCTTGCTTTGCGCGACTCTTGACGTAATTTTTCGCGACACGAGCGAGACGGAGAGAGACTCGTCCGCGCTTACCTTGCGCAATTCTCGTACGTTCGCACATCACGATGCTACGCCACAGTCGGCCTCGGTCGAATGAAAATTTGTGAAATTTCTGCACGATGCGTGAAAAATTTGGAAAATCACAGCTTTTTGCGAGTACACATTGTTTGCGTCGAACAAATTGAAAACTCTTATTTCTGCAGATGTAAGCGCGGCGAAGTGAAACGTTTTCTGTTTCATTTTAAGATATTCGTAAATACTTGATAGTTCTGACTATAGAATGTGCGCGATGGATTTAATATTCTCATCAAGTAAATAAAATGTTTATAACATATTTTAAAGGTGAAAAGTCGGTTTTTCCAATTAGCCGTGATGGTGCAGAGTAAAATTGCGCCAACCAAATGGATTGAAATCGTTGGCAAAGAGAGAAGCTGGCAGATCTGACGTCAGTGTCGTAGGGAATATTTGCGCCTTCGTGTATTTTCTCTCGCTTTGTCGTGAAATGTGACGCACTTGACGAGAAGATGAACGCGTGTGTACGTAGTAACGCCGACGGCATACCAGGAATCCTTTTTACAAACTGAGATTGACGCCGAAGAAAGCGAGAGTCTTTTTTGTTTTGTCTCTCGTCCGAAAGAATTTCGTCGCTCAACTCTCCGATACTTTCGGTCTGGCCGTTGACGTAATTTTCTGTATAGTTCGAAGACACATGTTTTCAATTGTGTCGAAACTTTTTTATTTTTTTTTTTGTCAAAAGAAATATTTAAACCGGAGTAAAACTTTTTGTTACGAAGAGATAATAATTCGAATTCCCGCGAGAAATTGTTTCCCAATCGTTTTAAAAATTAAAAATGATTCTCATTTTAAAATGGAAATCTAATTAGTTTGGTGAAACCCATTAAAATGATTCACGCGTATCACCGATGCTCCAACGCGTCACCTTAATTTATTCTCAGAATAACTTGCATTCTCACGAAGGCATTTTTTAACTTTTCCTCCGCTGAACGTGTCACGGTTAAAATAACCGAATTATGAAGCCAATTACGTTGTTACATTCATAAATTTTCCTAAACTACCCGTAACTATGTCTCGACTGCAATTTAAAAAAGCGGGCTTTTTTCATCCCATTTAATACATTGAATAAGGACAGGAGTAAAGTACGTCTAAACGAAAGCGATTTGCGAGCGACGTAAACGTCCGATTTCCTGCAATTACGATGTATATAACGTCCATTCACGAATTCTGCGTATCGGCAATTACGAAAACTCGGCTCCCCGTAACGATCAACATCTCGAGGCCGGTCCGTCGGGAGGGTAAAAAAAAGAGCCAAATTGACGACGAAGGAGAATCCGGGCAAGTGTCATTCCTTTGTCACGCTCGGAGAGAAGTTTCGCAGCGGCGACGGCGACGGCGGCGACCTTGGCATACCGCGGCGCTCGCAAGTCGCATAAACGCACATTCAGCGTTTGATTTGTCGCGGTTTGCAGTCTGCAGCCTTACCATATTTCCCTCCCGCTCTCGGACACATCTAGAGCGGAGTAGGCGTACATTTCCTTTGACGGTCTCAGAAAGCGATTTTTTCACGTGTTTACGTTTTCCACCGCGACTTTGAAATTCTTATCGATATCTTTATTTTATCATCCTTGATCACTTCAACTTTTAGTTATTTATGTATTCGTTTACTATATTTTATTCATGTCGACAAATTGTGATGGAATTATGAATAAATAAACTGTTGAATTTTTATCGGTATATTTGTCGCATTAATTAGCTTGCATTCTTATTTGAACCTTGATTGTTCAAACTTTTAGTAATAAGAATTGGACTGTTTCATTTTGAAAAGAAAAAGATTCTATGTTTTATTAAGAATGTACCAAATTATGCGGGAACTTATGCGGGAATTCAGTCTTATAGTAAGAATTGTTACACGAAAATATTATTTCTGTGTCACGGTCATGGTACGGCAAAACAGGAATTTTCTCACAAAGCTCGACTTAACCCCGAAAACGCAGACTCATTAGGAAAAAAAATTCGATTTTGTCATTTACAAGGCTAAAAGAAATATAAAGAAAAATGATATACTTGACCGTTAAGTATCAATTAAAAATAAGTTATAAACCGTTTACATTTTTATTTTCCTATATACGTCTCTACGAAGATTGCCGAACCGTTATTTTAATTTTTTTTTCAAAACATTGATTAAGTTAACACGGTTAATTGAATGTTGCTAAAAATACAAGCAGCACGTAATCGCATTTCGTTCATCGACACGAATCAGCTGAAACAAAGCGGCTCGCGCTCGGCGGACTGACGAAATGCCGAGTGAAATGCTCGCTCGCTCGTGCATACCTAATTCGTGCAAAAGCCACGAGAGGTGTTCCCTGTCGTCATCTCGGCTTTCTCGCGCATCGCGGCATAACTGCAGGCGCTCGGCCGAGGCCAAGGGCAAGCGGACCCACGTCATCGACCGTGAACGCGCTACTCACCCGACGATTACAATGATTTCCTTATCTCTCGCATTTTACGGCCTTTTTGGACCTCGCTCTTTTCTTTTTCGATCGATCAGGGCCACTTAATTCGTCTTGATTGAGCTGTTTCGTGTCCTTTGCGAGGAAACAGATGTTCTTTTAATAATACTTGGAAGAACAAATTAAAGAACTCGTTTAAAATTTAGCGTGAGTCATATAAAATCATTTCAATTTCACTTTATCTAGTTGAATAAAGAGAAATAGCGTAACAACATACCGCTATATTATAGAAATGGCTACTGTTTGCGTTTGATCTGCATATCTAATCGTTAACGCACGCACACTGCCGGACCATTTGCGAATTCCACGAGTTTTCCAACGCGAAATAACTTGTTAGATAACAAAATCGTGCGGGGAGTTTATTAAAAGTTTCCTTTTTTCGCAACTCAGAAAAACTACTCGACGCGCAAATTAAACAGGAATCCGATTAGAAACTTTATCATCAAAGTTACCGCCTGAATCAGGGCGCGCGTACACGCGGTCGACTTTCATTAAAAGCTCCGCGGCGATTTTAAATGTGCTCGCCCGCTTATTCGCGGCGGCTAATGAGGTGCCGGATTCCTCGAGATGAAAAGGAAATACGTAAAACAAGCTTCCGCTCTCTCTGAAAATGGTTTCGCGTGCCGATGAACTTGCAGCCTTGGCGGCCGATCGATTTGTGCCTTGGCGACCGACAACATCGGGTACCGTTTCAACGATTTAGCGACGGCCTTTAGCTACGCAAGTTGACAGAATATTCCGAGCAAGCCTCTCAAGTGATGCATTTTTCTTCCCATGCCCTTACTGATTTAACAGTGAAACATTATACAATTTAATTTTTAATTGCATTCATCAAACCCATATGCATCTGATGTTTTCGCTTCATATCGATTACAGAAGCGAAAAAGAAGTGAACAGTTAATTTAAAATTTTCATCGGATTATATTGCGTGAAATAACGTGCCACCGGGTATAAGCGGGATCGTGTCGAGGACCCGCAGCGGTACAGCGACGGCGAAACAATCGCATCCCGGCGTTGCGCGGGCTTTTTCACGTGCGGCCGAGCGCAATTTCCACTTTCACCGCGCGCGCGCGCGAATTCCTCGGCTGGTTGGGGCGGAGGTCGAAGAGTACGGCGCGCCGAGCTCGGTCTCGCTCGTTAGGTAAGACGTGTGCACTTGAAAGCGCAGCCGCCGCTCGGGCGATTGTTGCGAAAGCGCCCGAGGAGAGTATTTCCTGTGTGCCGGCGGCGCGGCGCCGGCTCGCGCCATGAGAAACTCGCCGAGCGACTCGCGCATTACGTAAAAGCTCCGAGCCACCTCTGCCCAGGAATTTCGAGCTTTCATCCGATGGCTCGCGCGCCGGTGTTCCTTTTTTTCCGAGAGGCGATTTGGAAATGCGCGCAAGAGTCTTCGTTCGCGTCGCTTCTTCTTTCCAAATTGACGTTGTCGCAAGTGCGTTTGGAACGCGACAGCTGTTACCGGTTTTTATAGGGAACTGCGAACAGTTTCCATTGGGTTGAGCTTGAAACGGCAGCGTGTCTTACAAATGTAATCGTTTTGTAATGCGCGACAAAATAATTAAATAATTTTATTTATGCAACGCTCCTTTCATTCAAACGTGGCGCGCTTACATAAAATTTTTAGAAAGCGATCAGTGCATTTTCAATAATAAGAGTAATAAGTACTCGAGGTTCTTGTCAATTACATCAATAACTTGAACCATCACTCTAAAGAACGAAGCACTTCGAGAATGTTGGCTTGGACCTCGAAAGCGACTCGGTGCTATCAAGCTGCGTGGGGGCATCTTGACGTGAGGCGTGGACATCGCCAGTGCGCCGGTGTACCCTCCCAGGGGATGAATGCGCGCGCGCAAGGAGTGGAGACTTCAATGCGTGTCGGAACGGAGGGCCCGAGTAGGGTGCGATAATTAAAGCCCCGCTCGGAGAGCAATCGACGCGCGTTACTGAAAATCGCGGGCGCAGATAAGCCGCGCGACTGCACCTGCTTCTGCCATTCTCCTCTTTCTTTAATGAGAGCGAAGCTGAGCTTGATTCGTACTGAGGGCTCGGACTTGATTTGTGCTTTTAGCCGATGCACAGTTTCGGAGAAATTTATTTTAATAGGAATGAGGAATTCTTCAATCTTAATTCAATGCGATATGTGACAACTTGATCGAAATTTTAAATAAAATTAACCGTCTAAACGATACGTTTAAATTATGCTCGATCGTCCTATACGTAACGATGATGCATATCAAAATGCGCTGTAATATTCAAGGTGACTTACCATTACCTTGTTCGCTCAGACTAGGAATTTCCCTTGGACACGTCGTCACGGAATGTACGGTAATTCTTTTTTTTCTGCTCCTCTACTTTTTTTAAGCGACTCCAGATTATTACGTCTGCTGTCTCGGCGGCAGCGTTCCTCGTCTCTTTGTCTCTCAAGCACCACAAGCGTATAATTAGACTAGCAACATTAGTAAGGTATATGGTTATTTAGAAATCAGACCACCCTTCTTTACTTCGAATCGCTCGACTCTTTGATGTTTGTTTTGTGAAACGCCGCTTAAGAACAGTAATTACGCATCTAGAAAGATTATGGAATTTTTTCAATTTTAATACAAGTCCTGGAATTTTACCCTCGTCTTTAGTCGGCGAACTTTGAAGAAAAAAAATTGATTTATCAACTTTTAATGACTCGAGGAAATAAAAACCTCTTCGACACCTCGAGCGAAAATTGGAATAGTAGGCCGGTGTTGGATGCTGGACAAAAAAAAGCTTCGACTCGTAAATAAAATAGTCTTACCGAGCTTGATGATTGTTTTATAGTGTCTCGGGATCTCGCCGTTTTATTGACGTTTGCATAATGACGTGTATCCCGGGCAGGCGATTAAGAGTTTCTTTTATCGAGGGCCCGACGATTGATGGCTAACGGTTCGCGCGCCAAAGAATCAGCAATTTCGGACTTGCGCGCGCGCCGAGTGTCATAACGTGCAATTATTTCGGAATTCTGCTGCGTCAGTCAGAAGATTGGCATTTTTCGTGTACCGCTCCTTCGGCGGACGTCGAACACCTGTCCAGGCAAACGCCTCCGTTCCTTTGGCGAGCTTCGTTTTTAATGGAAACAGAGGTATTAAGCTCGCCTGACGTGCCCCACCTAAAGTGCTTCAGTTCTTCAAGACAATTTTTTTCTGTTTAATCGTCTAGCTTTTTCTTTTTAAGTTATGGTGTTTCCTGTTAAAAGTATTTTAAAAAGGAAAAAAAAAAACTTTAAGGAAACTAACACATAAAGATTATTCTAATCGCTCTTCCCATAATAAATAACCAAGTTTTTCAAAGTACGAAGAGAATATAAAAAAATTGGTGAGACAAAAGTGCCTAAGTTGCCTTATCTTATTCGTTATGTCGCGTGTTAAAAAAAAATCGTATCGTTATCTGTGGCGTGGCCGGAATTTCCGGAGCTTGGTATAGTACGTGTACACATACGCAACACCACAGATTCGCCCGGAAACGAGCGCCGCTGTCGATCCGGCAACCTCGCATTCCATTCTAAGGTCGTGTTCGGCTGTTGATCTTTTTTTTACGGTCTACGAGAAATTTGTACGTTGATCATTGATATTTCATTTTGATGAATGAGATTCTGAGAAACCGTACGTGAATGAAAAAAATTGCATATCGTGTTGTTAGTAATTTAAACTGATAAATTTAATTTCATAAATTATTTAAGATCTACTATTAGCTATTGAATATTGCTCCTTAAAGCGATGAAAAATGTCAATAGAATACGTGAAAAAAGCGAAAAATTATGTTCTACAATAAAAGAAGAACATATTTAACCGAATCACGTCTGGCACATTTACACTTTGAATACTTTGCTAACGATCGCATTCAAGGATCCTTTAAATAGTTAACCTTGATCCGATGAATATTTCGTACGCGTACGTACTCTGTTTATTTATTGAATGACTCTCATTGTTCGAACGATTTCTTGTCGACTTCCATTGCTGACTTTCACTTTCATTCATTGTACGCCTTTTTCGTTCATTTATTCAAGTTAAGTAGGTGATATTAGTCAAAAAGCGAACCAAGTGCGATGTGAATGTGATAGTCAAGTTCAATTGTTAAGAGTTAATCGATCATACTACGTTTATTTTTTAAAAGGATTAGGAGCTCGTAGACTTTTGCTATCCTTTTACATCGTTTAATTTCAATTCAATGATATTCGACATTAATTTTTTTTGTATTACTAACAGAACTTAGGTAATCTTTTTTATATGATTAAATATGCAAGTGGATTAATTAAATGTTAAACATGTGCACTTTAATAACTTTTGACATTTGTATAATGATATGTCAATGAGTAATACCTGTATTCAATTTTATCGTTTGGTATATTATAATTGTTTAATAAAGTTCGATACTTGGAGAATGCATCCTCCATTTTTTATAAATAACACAATCAATAGATCCGACAATTTTAGCGTACAAACACTTTATTTACTGATAGGGCATTAAAGCGATTACAATGGCCTAGTAATCGATCAATCGGTGCTTTTTCTCCGAAGTGGAGAAGCAGGTGCAGCGCAAAATTGAATATGAATTTGGTTCTATTTGCAGATTTACCAAGCCCCAGACCTTCGCAGACTGCATCGGCAACGAGCTTCCACTCGGTTGGGAGGAGGCCTACGACAAGCACGTGGGCGCTTACTACATCAATCATGTTAACCGTGAGTATATCTTGCTCGCTCTTGTTTTCCTTCGACTCGTATGCTACACTAAATTTTTGCATTAATTTACAACCTCGCGAAAGAATCAAAGTACTCGACTGCTAATAAGTCCTACACTCGACAGCTTTCTTGATAAAAAAATTTGCTTTATTTTCATTCAATTTCGCGCGAAAATCACATTGAATCTAAGATTTTACATTTGACGCAATAAATTGCTTTGCAGAAACGACACAGCTTGAGGATCCTAGACAGGAATGGCGTGCCATTCAGGAAGCCATGCTGCGCGAGTACCTGCAAACAGCACAGGACGCACTCGAGGTGAGTTACATTTTACTAATTTCAACGCGAAAAGTTTATCCATATCATTCCCAATTACCAAATACGTTTTCCTCCAAACCTCGTAGATCGGTGCAATTAACAAAATGTTGAGCACGAAAAAAGTGACGAAAGGAGTAAAAAGAGCGAGCGCAAAGGCACGAAACGGCCAAAAATATGCGGCGTCCCAGGGCAACAAGGCCCCGGCTCCTTTTTTCGTAAATTGAAAACGCCAACTTGTCGGCGAGTCGGAAGACACGTTTCTTTCGCGTTCCTAACTCCCCTCCTCACTTCCCGCGGCTGGGAGAAAAAGAAAAACGAGAGAGAAAGAGAGAAGACGGAGGAGGAGGGGCCGAATATTTACGAGTCGGCGGCGCGTGTGTCGGCTCGGCACAAAGGCGCCGAGGCCGAGATTACGCGCGATGCAATTTATCATCGGCAGCGTTATAAAGCGATTGCGGATTCACTTAGCGAGAGAGCCCGAAAGCCGGTAGCCGAAACGTCGCGATTCGCGACGGCGCGCATCTGCCGGGGGCGCGTTTCCCTCGATTTTCTCGCTGATTTCGGGATGCTCGCGTCTTACGGTTAGAGATTTTATTTTGATATCGCGCAACTTTTGCATTTCTTGCTTTTTTCGTTTATTTTTCGATAGCTACTTTTTCAAAATAAATATCTTTTAAAAAATTAAATCCGAAAATGATTAATTAAATTTTCGAAAGAATTATCTTAAGATTTCGTAATTTCAAATTAACTAATAGGATGCTTGATCGTTCAGTATTTATTCGCATAGGAAATCTCAACCGAAATAAACTAAATCATTTTTTTCCTATCGATTAATAGGAGCTTCTCAACAAGGCTGCGGAGAAAGAAAATATTTTGATAAGAATTTTGAATACAAATTTCAGGGATGACAGGATTAAGTACAGACGACTTATTAATCGAAGTTTTATGATAATCAACGGGAAGTCGCAGGTGTACCCGATTGATCGCTTTTTTCGAGGTTTTGTCGCTAATGGCGCATTAAATCGCGCTGAGACCGAAAAGATTTTCAAATTGAATTCAATGAATAGCCGCTTAACGTTCGCGAATTAAACTGTATAGGCTTGATTTATCGTTGATAGATTGATAACATTGATTTTATAGAAATGGCACGTAAATTAATAATCCTAGGAATTTGATTTTCGTATTTTCGTCTATACTATACTATTTAAGAAGCAATATATTCCCGGATTTAAACTGCTTTTCGTACGACACAATTCAGACGTTTGTCATCATTTTTTGTCATCCTATAATTCCTGAAATTATCATATTTATTTCGCTGTTTACAAATTAATGTTTATTGCTTTGCCGGAGACATGCATGTATAATAAAGCTGAAATGAAAATTTGATTTTCGCTTAGGAGCAAAACCTTTTTCGTTCTCACACGTAAGGCATCGAAAAAATCCAGCCTCGACTGCATTTTACAAAAGGTGCAGCGAAACGTGCCCCGCGAGCTCACATCGTGAGCGACGAAATGTCACCTTCTATACTGTGCGGTCTGACATCCTCCACACATACCTACTTATGTATGCGTTGCCCCGTTAAATTTACCATTTTTGCACTACCTTACGTAGGTGACTGAGACTCGAAACCGTTTGATGTAATGCCTCTTCTCCGAAGATTGATGATCATTTTCTTCGAAGTACGTGTAACTCCGTAGAAAAGGCAGGAAAAAGTGTTATAGCTATACGTGAATAGGTGCAAGCTACGTTTTCTCGTATCTGCGGTGCGAAATGCTTACGTAAACACATACAAGTTGGATTATTTACATAAAAAAAAGTTGGAGAATAAATATGAATGAAAAATTTATGCTCCAGTATTTTACGAGCCATTCTGTCATTCCAGTTTGCTTAAAAATGCCTCGGTTACGATCGCACGCCCGATGGAAAATAAAATTTCCTCACGTACTCATTTTAATTAACCCCGAGCTTTCGAGCGTTTAGCAAAGGCAGGGAAAAAAAGATCGCGAAACAAGCTCGAAGAAACGCAAATTAACATTTCTTCACCTGCGCGCCTGCAACTCCCAGCTGGAATCGCTTTATTTCCTACGCTTGCACTATTAATTTTACGGAATTCCACGGCGCATTACAGCGCCGCGGCGGTGCAGACATGGCGCGTACGACCCGTTCGCGCGACTTCCCACGGATTTCTTGCGCGCGCGCGCCCGTCGAGGTGAGCGGCGAAATAGGGCTAGACCGGCTTGCTCGCCCGCGCGCGAGTCACCTTGAATTTATTGAAAAATTCGAAAGGCACGAGAACGCTCGAGCCGCCGCTTTTCGTAGCGCGCGCATTTTTGATTGTGTCAGCGGCGGCCGGCCGAGTGGTCAACGCTTTTTTTATTCGAAAGTCGCGCGCACGCGGGCCGCTCTCCGGGGCCTTGAACTTTTCGTGAAAAATGACGAGGATAAGTTTTCTTTTGGACGCGTTCGCGTCCAGCGTCGGGGGATTATTGATTCCTCAGGGGGAATCGCCTCGAGTGTGATCGATCGAGTCGTTACGGTGTCTGCCTATTTGTTTTCCAACAAAACGGCTCCGTAGTACGTCCGAGTGCAGTCGACGATGTTGACGGATTAGGTGGCTTTGTGATTGCGTTCATTCTTCATTCTATTCTCCAGCCGGCGAATTGATTGTTAAAATAAATTTTCAATTAATATGCAAATGAAGAATTGAGAATGCAGCTGCTTCGGTATTCTTTATTCTTCTAACTTGCATTAATTCTAACCATATTTTACGTAACCTCCGACGTAATTAACTTTTTTCTGTATTAGAAAATAGTGGAGCATTCCTTAAATATTTTACGCCGCAAAGAGCGATCGCGTTTAAATTTTATGTGCCGAGCTCCCAGCATTTATTTTATTCTTCAAACAGATGCAGTTGCCGCTGAGTGAAAGAAAGAATCGGCGCAAGACAAAAAGCTTTAAACAACGTGATTTAATTTGCATTAATTTTATCTAATCTAAAAGAAGCCTCCTTTTTCTTTCCTCCTGCGACGCCTCTAGTTTATCGTGCGAGCCGAACAAAAGCCTATATACGGCGAGTGCCTGCCGCTGGAGACACGGCGTAAAACGCCCGAGGAATTCGAAAATTTCAGTCACCCGCGAGAGTCTTCATAAATTCGATTTTAATGTCCACTTCCTGCCACGTGGTGGGCGTCGACGTCGAACTCGACTCGTACGCAACGATCGGGCGCGCGCCTGTGAGAAAGAAAAGAGGATTCGAGGGAGACAAAGAAAACGGCTGCGTAAAAAGAGGAAAAAATAAAACCCCGCGGTTGAATATATTCTTCGTTCGTTTGTTTTTCGATTCTTTACGTTTTTGCTCTACACTGTCTTATTATTCTTTCTTACACCGATATTATTGTAACGAAAACGCTGCGAATAAATAGTTGCATGTGTAAATTCAATCATTTTTATATCGAAGCACTCCAGCTAAGATTGCATTTCTAGTTTTTTGTTTATGTCTATTGTTTAGTCAAGAACGCTTTTTATTAACAATTGATTAGGTTGCAATTTCAAATCGTTACATATTTTTGATCGAACTTGAAAATATTTGTGGAGTCCAAATCGAGCGCCTTATTCGTACACTTTATATTTTCGCTATTTATGCATAAATTTAAAAGGGTAATTGACGAAGCTCGATAAAAAATGTCAAGAAAATTTTTTTTCATCGTCGATATTTACAAACCTGCTAATTTTTTTCGCTATCGGCCCAATCTACAAGCCGCAGACTGAAAAAGAAAGTCGAAGGTGCAAGGGATCGAAAAAGAATGCGCGAACAAACTCGAGGAGACGAAATTAAGGAGCGCGTCCAGCTCTTAAACATGCTGGATATGTACGGCCCGCTTGCTCGTGTCTTTCTCTCTCTTTTTTTTTTGCAAAAGCCCGAATCGAATAACTCGCGCTGCTCCCGCGTTTTACCTCGCATTATGTAAATAAACGCTTTCGTATGGGGCACGATCGAGGCGGTCGATAAGGGTCGATTTTGTGATCGCGCGGCTGCGAATAAGTAAGGGACTTTACGATCTTTTTCGCGCGTCGCTCAGAAGCTCGATGGTCCATATATGGAGAATTTCGAGTATTTACAATCCGCAGGTGGCATTTTGCTTGTGCCTTAAAACATTATTTTACGAATGATTATTATTATCAGGACACGCTTTAAGCGTACAATATAAAGTTAACAAAGTGTACTTTACTTTCTTTTTAATAAAAGAATTAATATATGGGCGTGTCTCTTACTTTCCTCGTCATTAGCCCCCACCGAAAAATGCAATCATCGAATCTACGCATTGATGTAAATCATTCCAGCGGAAAGGCGGCGGATGTAGCAATACCTAATCTGCCCACGACAGCATGAAAACGGGCAATTTATTCGAGGCGAAGTTTGCCCGAAAAAAGGCATAGCGTCTTCGAGCAACTTGTCCACTTCTGTCCATAAATCAGACTGCCGTAAAACATGAATATATCCCGGCACTAATCAAACAAGATGATCGTGTACTTTCGATCCTTTATTTTTTTCCGCTCAAAGCTCGCGCAATTCGCATGTGATGGCGGATAAACTAGATCCCGATTGAAAGACGAAAAAAAATCGACCGCACCGCGCTTCTAAGTACGTCGACGAAGTTGGAAAATTTTAATTAGGATGTGGTATTTGATTTACGAGCGCAATTTCAGGTACACGGTGTTATTAATCATGCATAATAATTGAATTTGAGCTTTCTGAATTTCTTACTGAAGTTGCGACTCATTGAGATGCGCTTGATTTATAAGCGGCTGCTCTTGTTATGATTTTTACAGACGTAATTAAATCGGTGATTTATAAGTGATACGACTGAAAAAATTTTCCATCTCCAGGATATATCGAATTTCTTATTTATGCAGAGTAGGGTTGGTATAACGAAGATACGAGATGATTGCCTTAAAAAATTTCTAATTTCGAGTACTGAAGTGTAGGACTACGGGATTACTTTGAAAGGAATTCATTGGAATGTATGTAATACCTTATGTACAGTAGACATTCCACTTTTTTTTAAGTGGTGCGATACGAAAATCCTTATCTGGTACTCGAAGAGTGACATTATCACCTCCTCATTGAAAGTTAACGGGAATACTTATAAAAGTTTTTCAAAGTTCCTTCCAAAAGTGGTTTTACAGCTACACGATGCATCTTCATGAGGTGACAGTTTAAAAATTAAAAATCAAATTAATTTTTTGCATTTTTTCTAAACTTTTTTACGAAAAAAGTTGGAAATATGGAAATTTATTTTATTTCACTTGGGAACTATTAGCGTTGTAAGAACTCTCGAGTTGTAAATAGCTTTACTATCCCTTTTAATGATACTAACGTAGCATGCTAGCAATTTTAGTGCGCATTAAATTTTCAACGAAAACGTTGATCAAATATTTTATTCCTAATTAAGTTTATAAATAATAAAAAAATATAGTCTACAGAGGATAATAAATTACTTAACTTTATTAATTTACAAATTAGTTTCTGGTTTCTTATCTCTATCAAGGAACTAAAAATTTTACAAAACAGTCAGCAGATGTTCAAGATAAAACAAATCTATCTTATAGTGCATTTATTACTTTTCTAATTAAAAAATAGACGACTTGTAATGTACTAATGCAGGCACACCGATTTAATAAAATTTTACAAATTACACATTTAATTCTATTGATTTTCATTAACAACAACTAAAACATTTTTGAACCGTATCCTTGAAATAAACAAAAGTACAAATGAACAAGGAAGAACGAAAAAAAAAATTCCCCCTCCGAATCAATCAAGCCCATCGGCAGACGCGGCGATCGAAACCCAATCCCGGCGAGATCGCGACTCCGAAAAAAGCAGTGCGTGCCGGAGGCTCGTCTCGCTCCTTCGCGGGCACGGAGTGCGAGGGAGAGAGAGAAAGGGGAGGGGGGTCGAGGGACTGGCTGCGTGGGAAATCGCAGCGACTTCCGGTCAGCCACGCGGATTTCGATCGCGATTTCAAAGGGGCGCCCAGAGGTAGGGACAGCCGGAACGCATTCCGCTCGCGATGTTGGGTATCTGCGCCGCGACTCAATGTGCACGCGGTTATCTCGCTAATTGCGACGCTGCCTCAAACTTTTGCCTATTGCTCCTTACCGTTGATGAACGGCAGTCGTCGAAATAATTCGGTTACTTTGGCGATTGTTAAAAAATATTTTGGGTTCACGTGCCGACTATAATTAGCTCTGGCAACATCTGGACGAACTCCTTTGCTTACATTTCTGCGTTTGCGCCGATTCCCTCCTCGGATCGGAAATCGTAGACTAAACACCGAGACCTAAGCGTCTTCGAAACGCCCTCGGCGTCCGCTGCCTAAGATTTTCCCATGTATTTTACTACCTCCTGCTCGTTTCACATCACTAATGATCTTCAATGCAAAATTTCGAGGAAAGATTTTCGTAAACTAAAGATAGATATTTCTAGCTCGCCATTAACCGTATCCTACCGCGATTGTTCTAACCAGCTCCAAGATTTTTCCAAATAGAATTTATTTTGGAAACGGCTTTGCAGTGTAGGATTTGAGCGTTAAAAAAGTGGCGTTGGAAAGAGGCAGCTCGAGGCAACGGGTTTAAAGGAGAACGGGAGAAAGGCCAAAATCGACGAAAAATTCCAAAACACGCGACGGCCGAATCCTTGATCCATTAAGCTTGGGACTTGGTCGCGCGGCGTAAACAAACTCGGCGCGAGGCTGCCGCAAACGTTCGCCTTCGCCGCGCCGCGAAAAATGCGCGAGCCGCGCGGTTGCATCCGCGGCGCTGCCGCACGTAGCCCGTGTATACGCGCGAGGAGCATGCGAGGGGGATTGCATTCCGATGCAAATGCCCCCCTCCCCGCTCTTCCCCCGGCGTACCGGCCGCCGTTTTCTTTCCTCTCGATTGCGAGCGCGCCGCATCTCCGCTTTCCTCCGGGCACCCGATTATATCGCCTCTCCTGGCTTTTTAGAATTTTCTCAAAGTAATCAACGAGACACTGCCCGTTAACTTTTCTCCTTAAATTGAATAACCACGGCTTGGAATGTGTTAAATAAAGCTTAAATTAAACTCGTTTTAAATTAGGCTTTAGGGGGAAATTCCGTATGAACGTGGTAATAGTCAACGAGCGAGTAGAACTTTATTTTCTCTCTTTTTACAATAAACTTTAGAACGAACTTATTGGCATCTGTTTTTTGCCGAGCGGATATATAACGAGCAGAGATATGCGAATCCCGCTGGTCTTTGATTTATTCCCTGCAGGGCAGTGGAAACGAGAGGACGGAAGAATTCGACCGATAATGATAATCTTGAAATACTGCGACGTTCAGTGGGGCAGCAAATAGTCAAGGCACTTGACGAGTCTTGCGGACAAACTAAAAATAACGATGATTAATAATTACAATAAAAATCGCTGGGGCAAGAGGCCTCCATATTGCTGATTGCTGCACATACCTGTTGCAATTTTTTTTATCAGTGTTAAGTAACTGCATGATAAATACTTTTTTTTCTATAAATCTTTTCATTGTCACCGGTAGAACGTTTAACGAGGAAAATTAAAATTTCTTTTTCCGTTTAACTATCGGTCATATTCTCACCGAATTCAATGATCGCTCATGATTAATTAACATGTTGCAATGTTACAAGGTAACTTAAATTTAAATAATATATACGTAACGTTTAAGTTGAAAAATCTCGAGAAGCAGTGTTTCATTAAAATTTTTGAGAAAACGTCACCTAGTTTGCATACTGTAAGCGGCGCAATCTTTCAACGAGAAAAAAAGGTCTCGGAACTTTGGCCGCGTTTGACTCGAAATCCGCGTATGCAGCTTCGGTGGCGCGTAGTAAAGCTCTCGCGGCGGCCGAGAATTCCGCGAATTTCGCGCGAGAATCTTTGGCTCGGGGCTGAAATTTTCGAGATACCGATGGCGCACGGCGCGAGCTCTCGTCTCCCATTGGCTCGCGCTTGCGCGCCTTACTCTTTGCCCGAGAGATAGAGATAGTCGGAGATAGATAGATGAGAGCGGAATGTTAATTGCCCGTTTATTTTTGCCGCGAGCTCGGCGTCGTCTGCGTCAACGCTCCTTGCCCCACGGTATACGAGTTATATGCGCTTCTTCGCATTCTCCTCTTTGACTCTTTGCTCACTTTGCTTCTTCAGCTCTTGTAGAAAAAAGTCTCGTCGAGGCTTTTTTAATGTCACCCGCAGCTGATAATATTCTGCTTTATTTTTTCCCTATTTCATTTTTTCATTCAAATTTAAAGGGAAGAACTTCAAAAAAGTCTAATTAAATAAGTTACATTTTATCGATAATTTGAATTGATTTAATATTGATAAAAGCAGTAAATATAAAATTTGTTTATTATTACTAACAGTAAACAAATTTTAACAATGCTGATGATAAAGAATTATTTAGCTGTAGAAGTGTAAAGAATATATAAATAATCTTAGAATCCGAGCAAGATGGTCTGGCAGGAATCTACGAATCACCTTGTGAAATAAAAGGTAGATCAAAAGGGGGTCATGACGATTCGCGAAATAGCGAAAGCGTTGACGGCATCGTCACCGTTGACGCGAGCCAGCAGGTGCTCCGTCGACGCACCGGCGACGGAAACACGTAAAGTACATTAAGGCGTTTCAAGGAGGAGCAAGTGATATCGATCTTGGAATGGTTCCATCGAACGCTAACCTGCGAACGCGGAGGGAATGCGGCTGGATGTGCCTACCGGTATTCCGGTAATCATGGGATACTATCTTAACACTAGCCGAAATCTTCCGATTCATTTATCTTACTCGTCGGATTTGGCTTTCGGCAAAACTTGGGAACATTGGCATACTCAGATAATTCATTTGACTTTTTAGGTTGCGTCTGCCTGAATGTATTCAGCGCTTGAAAAGGGAGACTTTAAAAGACAAAGTACTCGTGTTTGTACATTGTTTGAAATGGCTTACGGTGAAAACATACGAAATGACTCGGCAATCGCACCGGGTTGCAAATTAAATTTTCCATTGTCCAGATTTCCTCGCCTCGAAATTTACAGTTAGTTTACGATCCGTCGTTAACTGTTCATTATTGCGATCGTTTAAAAAAAAATTAGACGCACTTACGGTGTGAAATTTCACACCGAGCGCGCAGGAGCATTTCGCTTGAAAACTCAGTGCGCCTCATTTGCCCGCCCTCCCCGCGTAATTGTCGCGTTATCTTCGCGGGGTATCTTTATTAAAGCCGGGAGTAGGTGGAATTTGACGCGGAACATCGGTACCTCTCCCTTCAATAAAACAGGCCCGCTTAACTCTCATTCCCGCGGATGCGCGCAATTAGCGCGGAGCGGGGCACGAGCGAGGAGGGAGCGGTGTTCCAGCGCTGCGCTCGCGATGAATTCCCAAAGGTACACACGGGGCGACCAGTCACTCAGGAATGCCTCTCATTAAAGCCACTCATTGTCTCGTCCTTATGCGCTCGATTCGAAAGATCGCTCTTTAAAAGCGCCGTGCGCGCTCGAAAATATCTCGGGCGAGCCCACGGTCCTTTGTGCACTCGGAGCGAGGCCGAAACGGAGGCGGACGTAGCGCGCGCATGATCTCCGCCGGCCGAGTACGTGCGCACGTATAGCAGCGAGAATGCGAACGCGACCGAACATAACCGGACGCTACCAGTAACGAATTGAGTCTGGAGTGTATTGAGGCCTGCCCGACGCTCGCCCTTTTCAATGCGGCTGCAGCCGGCCCGATTGGGTTTCTTCAATCTTCAACCTCTGTTCCCTTTTTTTCATTTTCTTCTCATTACGAGAGCATGGTTGTAAAATCGCGGTAAAGGTGTATATTTTATCCGAAAGTAATTAATACCCAATGTTGAATTTGGTAAAAGCTGTTGGGATGTCGGGACGAGCGACATTTTGGGACCTTTGGGTCTGCATCGGTACAATATAACGTGGAAAAATCGAGGAAAGTTGGTCGCTTTAGAAAAAATTCCTGGTGCGTGCGCGTTCCTTCTGCAGAAGTCTGGAGTTATTATTATCGCCATTATTCCGCGTATTTTTAGCAAGAGCAGCGCGCACGAGCGGGACCCTTGCGGGGCGCATAAAAAAGCCCGGTCGAAGAGGAGGAGAGGAAATCGCCACATACGAGCGGTGCAGCCGTTGCAGCGCTGCAGCGACGACGCGGGGCACCGGCGAAATCCGCGGTAGCCGCGGGCCAAAACCGAAAGACCGAGAAGCAGAAGTTATCTCCCCGAAAGCCCAAGAGCGAAGAAACAGAGAGGGAGAGAGGGGGAGAGAAAGGGGGCGAGCAACTATCTGCCAAGTGGATGGGACACGATCTTTGCGGGATACCGAAAGAGAGGGAGAGAGAACGAGACAGTGTGGGCCGTCTTTAAAGCCAGTCACGGTGACTTGGCACACAGGCAACGCGCTGCTGCCACGAGGGAGATTGGAATGTCTCCCGTCCGCCCGTCCTCCGTCTCTCTCTTTTAACGCGACACGAGTAGCTCCGTCTCCCTCTGTCGGTCGGTCGATCCTCCCGCCGCCCCCTCCCCCCCGTCGGCGTAGTGGCTACCGGAGTTACGCTCGTAGGGCTTCCAGAGGCCGTTGCATCTCCCCTCCAGTGCTCGGCGCGCCGAGGGCCCGTCGTCGCTGCAGGGGAGGGGGCAGAGGCCGCCGGGCCGAGGGACCCGCGCCGAAGGCCCGCGGAGACGCACGAAGCAGAGGCCCTTCGCCGCGACTGCCGCGACTGCCGCGAGCGCCGAGGAGATATATAGCGTCAGGATGAGAAGGAGAAACGAGGCGAGCGTGCCGAGCGAGGGGACGAGGGAGAAAGAGAAATGCGCAGGAGAGGAGAGCCGGCCCGCGGGGAGAATGAAATGTGGCTCTTATAAAATGCTTACGCCGATAATGCAGATTCCTACGAGAGGGTTTCACCTCCCCTTAAAAAGAGCAGGCCCCTCTGTGGGTCCGCTTGGAAAAGCAGCGCGCGGGGAAATGCCCGATGAAAACGGAAATACTTGCCCGCTACCGAGAGCGTGTCAGCCTCGGTTGCCTTGTTCCTCTTGCGATGCCTCCGCTGCTTAATGCACTGGTTTGTTAATGCGGGGAACGGCATTCTTGATGCCGGGGTATGACTATTAGCGCTCTGGCTCGATAGTAAACTTTTGATAGATGATACTGAAGTTGGACGCGCTGCGAGTGGAAGATGAGAAGGGCTCTGGAGAGAGGTGCGTTCGATGCAGCAATCACTGAGATACCTGAGTGGAAGAAAATAGAGAAAAGTTTCGAGAGCAACCTAGCACGCAATATTGGAAGGGATGGATGTAAAAACACCAAATACGATCCTGCTTTTCTTATTCACGTCGAGACGTTTCGATGGAATGCGATATTCGAAACATTTCTGATGTAAGCTGATTATTTTTATACGTTTTATCAAGAAACGACGCTATATTTTACACCGAGCAGTCTATTGGAAATTCTTTTATAAAAGAAAATTTGCCGTCTAAAACGGCTCAAAAATAAAATTTCACATTCCTTCCCTGCACGTGTTCCTTCCTCGTTCCAAGTCTTCATTTTCACTCCAAAGATCGATGAACAATGATAACGACTGTGAGTAGAGATCATTGAGATTCCTCCGCTCCTCTTCTCTTCGTCTCTTTTCAGACGATACAGAAATAGACCGCCAACATGGAGTGGGGACGAATATATTTCTTTTTGTTCACACTATTTTTAGAACCATATCGGAATTCCATGCATTTGCTTCGTTGTTCTCCTTCTGCGCGTTTCTTCTCACTCGCGTCAACTGCCTCGTTTTATTTTCTGTTCAATTTTCATTTTACTTCTACTTCTGGTTTCTTCTTTTTATCTCTTTACGCACTATGGCTGCAGTTTTTCTCGTGCATGCGAATTCTAATAGAATCTCCACTTCTGCTTCATAGTTGTAATACAACTAATAAATTTAGTTCAGCATGGGTGCAAATTTTATTCAATCTTTATGAAACCTGATGAAATAAATCGCGGCGAGAACAGTTAAAAGTTAAAAGGTAGCTTCAAGTGTGAATTGAATACTAGAAATGCGTTTAGATCTCTTGCTTGAGGAAAGTGAAACTAGGAAATAGCTAACGCGTTCTCGTGTAAAACGAGAAGTCGACGCATGCTTTCTCACATGAAAAAACTGATTAAGTCATAGAAAGGTCACACCTTATCTATCAGGAACGCAGTGCTCTCGCTCCCTTTTATCTTACATGCGATAGGTACGAAAAAAGGTCGCTCTTGTACTCATATTTTCTCGCCTAGCAGTTGTGCGCATTACCCTTTTGAAGAAAGATAATCGCTAATTCTAGATTAGATCTAGGAAAAAGAAGGCCAATCGATAGTTTCTCGGGAGCCGATCAGCGTGCGTTTACGATTGAATATGCCAATGCAGTCATGTTTTCTTTCGCGGAAGACAGCGCAATGAAAATATATAGTGTTTTGCTTACCGAGACTTTCAGCATTGGACAATAGATAATTTCATATTGCCAATGCAGTGAAGATTACATTTTGATTTAATGTGCTTGATTATGATGTCATAATTTCTGTCGTTTTATGCATGCAGACATGAATTTTTTTAGTTTGTTAGCACATTATCAAAATAACTAAGGTGTTCATAGTTGTTCGAGAAATAAATATTCGAGTTAATGTTAGTATTTTCTGTTTATCACGATGAATTTATATGCATTTATTATTCTTTATGGTAATTCTATTGTCAACAATTTTAGAATCGCTTCTAAGTGCATTAAAATAGTTTAATTTAATTCTTCCTGAAATACTTTGACTTAGAAAATGGCACTAAACACCCAGAAAAAATCTGCAAAGTTCAAAATTTACGAATTTGTTGGTTAAATACATTTTTGCGAGGACTCGTGGCAGGGAAAAAGCGAGTGATTTCCAGCGGGAATCTCAACTTTTCGCGCTCGCACTATAGCGCCGCTATCTCCCGAAGCAGTTATCTTAGCACATGTACACACACGCGGAGCAGCCGCGAGTTATCGGTTGGTACACCGTGATAATAGCCATCGCATTCCATTCATATCGGCATCGGCCTCCCCCCGACTCACGACTCCCACTATCGCGTTTTTCTTTGACGCTGCTCTTTCCCCTCCTCTCGTCCTCTCGCCTCTATACCATCGACGACGACGCATGCATATGCGTCAATAAAACGCGGCGACCTTTCGCGCGCATCGCCGAGCCAACGGTATAAAGACGCCGAGTAGCTGAGGCGCATGCCTCGTACAGTCGCAGGGGACCGACCGCTACAATCCGACGTAGCTGTTCGAAAAATTTCAAAACGATCTTCCATTGTTCATAAAGATTTAAATTACCTCCAAATGGGGATTTAATGGGAATCAATCATAAATATCATGCCTTCGCGTTTTCGCCAAGTTATGTTTCGCGGTAACATCGCTGTGCTTTTTTGCAATAATTTCACGAGGACCGCGACGAAAAATAAGAAAATAAGGCAGAGCCGCGCCGCCTTCATATTGATTCTTTCCGCACGATAAAAGACCACCGGAATGCGATTCGCGCGGCGCGATACCGATCGAAACGTCATTTTCTGTGGTTTTATAACATCGCTGCCGCTTTCGGTGCACTTTCGCAAAGTCCTGCATAACGCGCGGATTCAATAAGCTTGCACCGCTCCTTTTCGCTCCCTTTTTCCACCTCACTTGGAATTTTAATGAACAAGTGGCTCGTCAATGAAAAATTACGATTTAGGGCGGACTCACTCGAAAGCTGCTACCCGAAGTCAATGAGAAAGATTGCTTTGGTTAACGGAAAAATTTTAAATGTCGCTTCTCTTCCTTATATTTATCACGCTAGCTTGTTATTATCTTTTATGTCTTATTCGAAATCAGTATATTTTTAATAACAGCAGTTGATAATGAACGCAGAGTTATGCCAAGACCACCTGTACAGTTCTAAATGCGAAGAGATCATTAATGAAATTACTTATTATCTTTATTGCGGCATGAAAATAACTATTATAAAATGTCTAGTTCCAAGAAAATCTGGGAGCTTTGACACGGGGGCTTTATAAATACGAGACAGTAAGATAAGCGAGTGTAATTATAAATGTTAAAATCCGTTGAAATGAGTCAATTATAACGACCGGTAAAAACACCTCTGTTCTACACACACAAAGAAAACTTTTCAACACTTTCTCTACACACGGCGCGGGTAAAAATTGTGACATTACTCGTGCGTACCAGAAGCGCGCTATCTATTTCACATTTAGGATTAATGCGAGCCTCTCTAGATTGCCATAGATAGGATACGAGAAAAAGAAGCAAGGTGGCACAAAAGCTCGAGATAACGCGATGCAGCGAGAGCAGCGATCACAAACTACTCCGCGCGCAACACTTAACTGCGGAAAGTCCGTAAATTCGCATGCGACAAGAATTCGTGCATGAATATACATACACCGCAGTTGCTTGATTAGCATGTACATATGTATTACACATTTATTAAAGCAGATATGAATGTTTATCTGTTCCATAAATATTCATAAAAAATCATATTTATAGAATAGGCGGTAACGGTGTATAGTCACAAATCGAGTTTCTGAAAACAAATGTTCTATGAGTAAAGCACAAAATATTTTTGCACAAATAAGCTAGGATGAGGTAGAAAATTGTAACATATGCGTTAATTAAACGGTGAGCTATTAATAAAATCTGGGGATGAATGTATTTATGATCACCTCGGCGGAGGATCCCACGGGAACCCGCGTAGAGACACGATAACGCGGCCGCGAGCGCATCCGGCGCGGCTTCCGCCAAAGGTCGAGAGGTGCGTTCGCACGGCGGAGGTTCAACCAACTCTTCCATCTTCGCCTCCACCTCCTTTCCGACGCCTATAAAAAAAGTTAAGTTGCGCACGCGAAATCGCAAGACGCGGGCAGACCTACGGGCTCGCGCGCTACCCTCGCAGAAAGATTTTTCAGTTTGGACCACGTTTCCTTAAACCTTGATATGGAAATCGCGATAAAATTTAAACTTTAACAAAATAACAGCGTTTTATGCTTCCGTGCGCTCGCATGTCACAGAGCGTGCACTAAAAACATTAATCAGATTGCATTATAATGTGACAGTGATTTTCTCCTTTTAATGCATGGTTGACTTCGATGATTATGCTAATCAAGTTGAAAGTTACATATTTTTACTCTCCTTGTTTCAAACGAGCATCAAAATTAAATACGCCACAATTTCAAGTACCCCGCAATTTTCTGTTACGAGTATTTATTAAATGCACAAACTTTATTTTAAAGACATACTTTTACAAAATGTTTCTCATTCAGCGTAATATTCCTTTCTCTTTAACTACCCGAGAAAATATGCCCGTATTACATTATATATCAGCTGACTATCACTCGACTGAACAAAATCATAATTTTCTAACTAACGTTTTATTTTTCTCTGTTCCAGGTAAGATAACGAGATCGATGAATTACGTATTTAAATGAGGCACGCGTAAACCGTGAGTAAACAGTTCCAATGCATTTAAACGATCGCCAGCTCCATCGAGAAATATTTCGCTCAGTCAATGAAACGTTAGCCGCCGATGAAAAATGAAAAGGAGTCGTAAATCGCGCGGACATTAAGGAAAAACGATCGCCGGGGAGAGAGAAAAAAAGAAGGAAACTTTCCAAAGTGCGACCTGGTAGCGCGCAGGCGCGCGAAAATTACGCAAAACCGAAGCTGCACCTCCCAGGGAGGTTACACCACAGCTGTGCGCTGGAAAGCGGTCGCTCGTTCGCATTCCTAAACCCGCGCTCCGAAATCGAAGCGAGCCGCGCGCGGCGCCAAGGCGCAAGCGTCTCTCCAGCGGCGCGGGAAAACCCGGGGCACGCCATTTGTGTTTCAAATCAAATGCTAATCCACCGTGGCCTGATGAACGGAAATGAGCGGAATACGTTGAGTGCTACAATTCCGCGCCTGCTCGTTTAATGTCGGCCGAAACGGAGAAATGGGAATGGGAATTTCCTACTGTCGCGCGGAAGCTTTCCAGCTTTTATTTTTTAGTTAACTTGCAAGTTGCTACTATTATTATTTTCACTGAAAAATTCCTAATTCATAATTTTATTAACGCGTTTTTTATGAAGGCTATAAAAAAGCGACGAGGCATTCCTCCAGTCAAAAAAAACGTTAGCTCGATCCAACAAAATAAACAGATAAGGCTATAAACCGGCCGCTTAAAAGGGAAGGAATAAAAAGAAAAGAGAGCGCGTAGCGCGGTAGCCTTGTCCTCCAAAGAAAAAAAAAAGAGAAAAAGAGGTGTCCCGTTCAGGGCGATAAGGCGGAGCGGACGGCTGCGTTTGGCGCCAAATTTCGAAAGGAGGCTGTCCGCCGACCATTCCATTGAAATTCCTCGGGACGTTAAAATCATATTTTAATAAACCGTTCGGCGCGCTCATGTTTAATTCAAAGTCAAAAAGAAAAGCGGGCCGCGTTCGATATTTCATTTTCAATGAAAGCATTCCGTCGCAAGGCAGTATTATATATATATGTATATAAAGCCTCTCGGAGTCTTTCTCCCGTAAAGCCCGATTCGAAAGATTCCTCGTGCAACAGGTTCTACCGTCTTACGCTTATACAGTTTCGTCGCCGTTTGCCTGACTTGTTTCGTTCCTCGCTCTGACAGCAACGAAAGCCATTGTAGACATTGTCAATATATTTTTTCTTAATTGCTTTTTTATGGACTGAAATACAGTTTTATGTGTCTTATTTTTATAAAGATATTTATGACTACCGAGGAACTGAAAGTTTATTCCAAAAATATAAGCGGCAATCCGATTTTCACGGAGATCGCAGCAGAACGCGGAAATTCTAATCGATTGAAGCTCTGATGAGAAAATTGTGGACCTCGGGTTATCCTCCGTGGCACGAGCAATGTTAACAAGTCTCGCTTGCGCGTAAACGGGCGTAATTCAAAAAACGGTAACAAAAAAAAAGTAGCCAAGACCGAAGAAACGTAAAAAAAGGGAGAAGAGAAAGAGGAAGGAGCGAAGAGAAAGAAGAAGTCGAGTGAAACGCACGTAAGTGCCAACGATAAAATCGTAAATTACTGAGCGAGGATTCCAGTGCGCCTCTCGGAAATCGAGCGTCTCTCTTTCTCTCCTGAATTTCCGAGAGCTCGCGCGGGCACAAGACTACAGCTGGCGCATAAAATGCCCCGCGCGTATATATATATATATATGTATGTAATATAAAGGAGCGAGGAGAGTCGATCGTTCGTTCGCGATTTCCGGCAAAAATTCCTCGATGTTTCCTCGAGCATTATACCCAAGCGCTGCTTTCGCCCCGAAGTAGGTCTCCTCCGTTGGACTGCATCGTGCCAACCGTGCAGTATCGGAGATGCCTTTTTGCTGCTCTTTTACTTTTATTCCTTCTTTCAAATTGGCGAATGTTTCATTGGAAAAAGTGGGAACAAGGAGTGTATAGGGCTTGTCTTAATAAAATTATTCTATTGGTAAATTATACGTTTGATCTGAAGACGAGCGTAATTTTTCAATTTATGTTAAAACAATTATCAATGGTAAAAGACTTTACTGTGAATGACGATCTTTTTAATCCGTTACACGTACCTGTTTTTACCTATAATACTGATGGATTAAAATTCAAATTGAGTTTTAAAGTATTAACGAGTAGAGTTATTATTAAAACCTGTAGTAGTAAAACGAGTTTTTAATGTTATGAATTTTTGAACTAGTTTATTTATATAATAAAAATAAAAAATGTATAAATAGAACAACATTTGTTTTCCACTTGAAAATAAATTTTACGTTGGCGCCATCTGTGGTGAATCTCGTGCAAGTAAATGGAAAACATCCTTTCGAAGCTTTTAGTATGCAGCGGCACCCATTGCACGTATGCATACACATGTCTCCACTACTATTTTCTACTCACGTAATAAATAAACTGATTACCTACGTTGGGTCTTCGTTATGCGACAATCTTCGCATCCTTTCTTCTATCCTACTTTGTACAAACAAAAATAAATAAAAATATCACATCAAAATTATTTTTGGATACGGAAAAATACTTTCACTCAATCTAAAGATTTTAGTAAGAGTAAATGAATTATTTGAGAGATCTTAAAAGGCGTAAATTCAATAATTTTCTATAAGACATATCAGTAATTCTAGTCGAAAATATTCCAATAATTTCCATAAAAAAAATCCTAAAATGGTAAAAAAATTCTTTAGGAAAAGCATCGTGTAATGACATCCTGTCAATTTTTTTTATTTCAACGTCATTTCCTCTTCATTATCCACTTACATACAACACGCCATCGCTCTTCTCCGAACAATAAACCGAGACTTCGCGAACCTGCATCTCCGAAAATTTCTCTCCCTCTGGATTGCCCTGCCTCACCCCATTGGAATCCCGTGGTCGGTAAGTATCTTCGTTCTGGAAAAAAAATCAACACAAGAGGAAGAGAGTCGCGTGCACCATCCCGACGCGCCATCGCTCGCGCGCGAGCAGGTCACGTGCGACCTGAGAATTGCTTTCTTCAAAAGACTTCAGCCCTCCTTCCCCCCTCGCTCTCTCTCTCTCTCTCTCTCTCTCTCTTTGTTCAGCAGCAGCTGTCCGAGCGACTCGAAGAAGGAATTCCTTTCTCGAGTGTCAGAGCGCAGGCATGATACCAGCTCGGATGAATATGGTCCCTTATTCCTCGCATTTCGATTGTCATTTTTTAAAGGTTCGTACTTACTTTTCCAGCTGTACCTGCGGGAAGATTGTTCCTTCGGGGAGTGAAAAATTAGCGATGCTTCGGAATTGACTTTGAGGAATTACAGAAGTAACTATGTCGAATGTCTGAAAAGTTATTTAAAACCTTGGGGCAATCAAATTTTATTGCGCGTTTAGTTTTTATTACGAAGAATTACTTTGAAATATTTTCAACTAACTAGCATTATCATTTGTTTAAATATTTGCCTTCTGAATTCCAACTGTCGTCTAAACTGAAGTCAACTCGAGCGATGCTTGATTCGTATATCTTTGTTATAGATAAACAGTTGATCTGGAAAAAAATAGATTTTCGCCATTCGCAAGGCAGGTATAAGCTTCGAAAGAGAGAGAGAGAGAGAAAGAGAAAAAAGCGGCTTGCACCTGAGCCCGACCGGCGGAGCGAGAAAAATCAGTTTTCCTCGTTTCTACCTACCGACGCTCAAGGCGGACAAAAGCTCGGGGTGGGCACATTCGGCTCTACATTCCAGCGGGGCAAATTCCATCGATTCATCAAAGGAACAGACGAGCCCGGGAAAAAGTACAGACGGCGCACGGGCGCTCGCCTTTCTCGGGCGCGCCTCTCCGTTCATTATACGGCCGGCCGCGTGTGTAAGCACCTTACCTTCTTTCCGCGTGCCGGTGGGAAAATTTACGCGGACTCTCCCACGCTCGGCGGCAGCGGCGCGCGCACGACCGTGCCGTGCCTTCTTTGTTGAAGCTTGTAAGCTCGTGGCTTTTTGGCCGACTGTGGAATGCGACCGTCGCTTGCTCTGCCTTCCTGGATTGGCCGCATTTTCACCTGCAGATGCGTAAAAATGTGCGATGCTTCGTTTTTCACGCTGTACCTGCTTTCCTTTTTGACTGAAAGATGTGTAGGAGACACTTTTTTGAAAAAGGAATACTCTGTTTTAATTGAAAAGGGTAGTGAAGCACATTTTAAGCCACATTCCTTTATTCAAAATTATCCTTTTTATAAATGACGTATTTTAATGCAGCTTTCAAGTTAGAAATTTTCTCTGTTACGAACGGATGACCTACCCCAAAATTCGGTAGACTTCGCGGCGCGTCTTCTTTGATGGGGTAAAAATGTAAGGCGCAGGTGCGCGTGCTTTCCGCTGGTGTACGTCTTGCGTACGTGCGCTGGAATTGCGCGCGTAAACAGCACACGGTAGCCGGGAGCTCGCGCGCGCGTCTCGCCCGGCAGGTCCATTTAAAAAGGAAAGAAAAGTAGACGCCGAGCGCCCGCCGCAGCCGGCGAACGCGAGCGAGGCGGCCAAGGCGCTCAGCTCCTTTTTCCTTTTATTTTGCCATCGGTGCCGAGAAGATGCTGTTTGGATGACTGACGCGAGCCGTTGGATTTCTTGAAATTTTTTAAAACGCTTTTCTTTTGCATCCAAGATCTGTATTGTTATGTTGGCCGGTGTTCTTCGCGAGATTTTTGCTGTAATTGAATTAGGGGCTTCTAATTGTCAGCACAGTTTTTTCTGCTTACGAGGAACATTGCACGTAGTCCGAAGAAAGTTGAAAAAGGAACTTTTGGAGGCTCGAGAAATAGAAGCGGAGTTCCGGGCGTTGAGAGGCAGAGAGGCCAAGGCGCACGCTCACGGGGAGAAAGAAAGAATCTCCTCTCGCGGAACCTCGCGTCGTCCTGCAAGCATCTGCCGGATCTCTTTCTCTCTCTCCCTCTCTCTCTCCTTCTCTCTGTATGTACAAGCTGCAGGTCAAAAACCGGATCTCATCACCGGCTTACTCGCTCGCGAGGCCTTTCCTTTACTCGCTTGGTTCCTTATACTCGGTGTGTGCGTACCTACAGTGTGAGCTGTCAACGATGCCGGTGTTTTCACCAATGCATATCAAAAACTGGGGATGGATGAAAAGAAAAAGGCCGAAAAATTGGTTAGGTTTATTGCTATATATATTATTCTTTAAGGAACTGAATATAAAAAAACCTAAATTTTGAAAAGTTACGTATAACTATAAAACGTTTTTAAAAAGGTATTGTATAAGTTAGGAAAAAAGGATCTCTATATATTAAATTTTCTATTCGAATATTAACATTTAACTACTAAGAAGCTCTAGAGCGTTCCAAAAAACTTTTGGGATGATCTTATTGCTCATCTTACGATTTGAAAAGTTAATTATTAACCGACGTGGAGAGGACGAATTCCTGGACGGAAATGCCCTGAGAGGACCTTCGTCCAAGGTCGTCTCCGTCATTTTTTTACGGTCCTTTTAGGGTACAGTGCGGTGGAGAGAAAGAAGGAACAACGAGAGAAATAAAAAATGAAATCGTTAGGACCGCGCGCTCGGTCATTTGACTCTCCCGCTCTCTCTCTCTCTCTCCATCTCTCGTCTCCTACAGGGCAACTTTTTTGCAGTTGTTTTTCGTGCCTTAAGATGATTAGTCTGGGCCTTTTCACTCTTCGTTGTTTCTTTTCCTCGCTCAAAAGGTTTGATGAGTACATTTTTATGGACAGCCTTTGCTACGCTTTATTATTAAAGTTTAACACGGTACCGTAGGAAGTAATTTGAAATTCTGAAGAATCATGTGCTATTGTAGAAATTAAAGTAACTTTCTTCATCATTTATAGCTAAATCATTTTATTTTAGTCAGAAGGAATTTTTCCTTTCCATAAAAAATATTGTAACTAATACGAAGCTATTTTCAAATTAATAATTTTTATAAATTAATAAGTAGTAAGTTTATTTAATTAAAACTGTTAATTCAATTATCTAACATAAAATAATTTTTATCTCAGGTTCCGCCGAGTAAGTACACTTATGTTAAGTAGAACAATTCTTTCCCATAATTAGTGGAACTGATAGAGCAATTTTTCTTTGCCTTATTTTTCTTAAAAAAGATTACACTATGTTTTACTTGAAGTAATTAAAAAAAAATTCTGAAAGATAATATTTATTCATGTGCGTAAAAAAATAGAAAATTAAAATAATGAAAAATGAAAAAATGTATATGGTCTGCATGTGAAAGATTTAATAGGTTGCATTCCAAGGAAACAAAGCAATTTTCATCGCATTAAGATAATCGCGCTGAAACTTTGATTTTCGAGAGTGATGGATGAAATTCTTTAAAAATTCAAGAATTTCCTTTTGAACGTCAAGCTGGCGTAGAAAAACAAACTGGCGGCAGGAAAGCCTCGGGTTTTCGTGCATCCTCACTGCTGAGTGCAGGCATCACGAAGGCACGCGCTCAAGCTCACGCAGCGAAAGAGAGTGAGCGAAAAGAAAGAGCAAGAGAGAAAGAGGATACGAGCCCAGGAATTCCGTATTGGCCGACGCGTATATACGGCAAGGGTCCCGGGGCCTTCGCCGCACGACCTTCGACGGCCCTACCCCCACTCCTGAGCCTCCTGCTCTTTCTCCTTTTTTACTTCCTCGACGCGTTCCTTCCATCTCTCTTTTTCCCTCCAAAACTATCACGTACGGAATTCGGTAGCCGAGTCCCGAGAGACGGAGAGGGAAGATTGCGTCGAGAGCCCGGTAGCCTTGTCTCTGTCTCTCTCTCTCCCGCTCTCCCTCTGTCTCTCTCGCTCCTTCACTCGACCTAACCCTAAACCTAATTATTTTAATCTGACGTGGGCCTCACGGTCCCGTTCGACGCCTCTTTTATGTATCTCTCGCTGGTATCGTTTCTTCGCTGTCGTCGTTTTTTTTTCGTAAAGGTTGGATTTCCTTTTGTACGGCTGAACTTTGTATCTGTCTGTCTATCTCGAGCTCTCCAGGCTCTTTGAATTTCTTTTTACTTTCGTTTTGATTTTCGAATCCTCACCGACGTTACTGTTGTCGACTTTTCTTGACAAGTTTTACGAATTATGATTACGAGCTAATAAATATTTTTGTTTCTAATAAATACGCAAAAATATATTAAAAATTGAATGCAATGTATTCACAAATTTTTATTTCTTTACTAATCTATCGAGCCCTAATCTTCTCTCAAAGTTAAATTTGAAAACTAAAATGGACGGATGCAAGGTGCATACTTAAACTATCCCCCTCGTCATCACCTGCGTCAGTTTAAAAGTATTCACCTATTAAGCAGCGTTGATGGAAACATCGAACACGGAAAGACATTTATGAAAATCTAAAATGAGGACTTAACTGTCTTCATAAGTCATACAACTTGACGCAATATCTGTCAAGATCCAGAAAACGTCTCTAATCTAGTATCCCTAGTCCGGCATTTTGATCGGCATGCATGTTCCCGGAAGTTTCTTATCAAGGTAGAGGCGGGCCAGCTTGAGGCGACCCTAAATTAGAAATTCCCGAAAAAGGTGGAGAGAGAAAGAGGAGGTTCCAAAGCTGCGCGCCGAGTTCGAATACAAAAGATCATTAAATAGGAAACTAATTATTTAGCACTTGGGGATGGGCAACATTCCTCTATGGGAAAAGATTGTAGGGCCGCTTTGGACTGAGCCACCTGGTCCCTCCTCTCCTCCTTTTCCGGTGCACTTTTCACTCGGGAATGTTGAATGGCGCTTCCGCTTGAGGCTGCCTACGTGACATACGAACGCGTGCCTTTTTTCAACGTACCTGCATCGATTGTTACCCACTACAACGAACGATTTTTTACTTAGTTAAAATATCAATTTGATTATCTTTTGATAATTTTCGAATTTTGAAAATCAAGTAAAAAGTCGCTAAAGGAAAAATGCAAAATTTAGCCTGCATCCTTGTACGAGAGCAGAAACGGTCGTGAGATTTCCATAGCGTCGATCGAAACACGGCTGGGTACCTGTAGCGAGAGTGGGAGAGAGAAGGAGAGAGAGAGCGCCGCGAAAATATACGTACACACGGATCCCCCTAATTACGAGCGAAGTACATTCCTGCGCTAGGCGCACGTACGCGTGCAGCGCTGTAAGGACGAGGCCGAAGTCGCGCGCAGGTGGAGGGAGGGGAGAGATACCCCTGGAAGGCAGAGAGCGGGAGAGAGGCGCTCGGATAAATATGCGGGAGGGGCCGGAATTCCTCACTCAGCTGCATTCCAGCCCTCCTCCTCGGCCGAGTCCATCGTTCCTTTCCTCCTGCCCCCTCTACCCCCCTCCCGCCTTTATAGCCCCGAGAGTACGCGCGCATATTCGCGTCCCTCTCGCGCAAGAATGCACCTCTCGCTCGCTCAGATTTCCTACGTAGGTGTTTCTCCTGCTCTCCGGCCCCTTATCAAGCACAGAAGGAACGACGGGCTTTTCTTTTTTCTTTTTTCTTTTTTCTTTTTTCTTTTCTTTTCTTTTCCTCGGCCTGACCCCCGAGGCGCTTTCACGAAATGAGGCGTGGGCGTACGATCTGACGGCGCGAGTATCGTTAAATTTTCGATTTTCGCTCGGATCGCTTTAATCGATCGATTCAATTTAAATAGCTTATCTCAATTTCTACCATCAACATTTTACAGCTTTCGCATTAATATCTCGTGAATGAACGAAAAATAGTCAAAACGAACGGATAATGCCAATAAAATCTGCATTGTTAATTTTAATGCGAACGAAATGGTCTATTACAAGTCGTTCATTGGTTCTTCACCTTCAAAATTCCGAAAACTTTCTCTCATTCTTCGAAATAAAACGCCGTGAAAGAATATTCAATTTTTATTTTAATTCTTAATATATTATAAAATACGAAGATATTTTTTATTTTTGTTATTATACCTTCTTCTTTCGTCAACTTGTTTTTGTCATTCTATTTCTTCTAAAATTCGGAAAGGTTAACTTCTTTGTACGAGAGTCGCAAAAATCCTTTTGAGACCAGTTTAACTGGTTGCGTTTCCGGTTTTATTTACAGACCTATTCTTCAGATTTCATTCACTAAAATTGAGCATCAACTTTTTGCGAGTTTTGATGATAACTGTGTATAAATTTCTTCAAATATTGAACATTTATTTTATATTCTATATACTGTTATTTTTATCTTCTGAAAAACATTCCCGATTGATTCTAAATAAGCTTTTAGTTTCATTTCACTGTAATTGCATTAGCGCATTGTGTAATTGATTGCAGGATCAAAACTTATTCGCCGAATATGAAAATAGTAAATAGATTGGAATGTGTGCACATTATTTTGAAATATTAAAATAAATTGATTTTATTCCCAGTCAATAGGCGGACTTTCTAAATGCTATCTTACCAAATATGAAGAAATCAATCAATTTAATTAAATTCCAGCAATGGCAATCATTACATTTTTAACGCCACTGTTTTGAAGCAACTGTTAGTGATTGATGAAGCTCGAAAAATTAATGGATAGCATCCGCTGTAATTATGATCAGTTACAAAAATCTTGATCGATAAAAATACCTTAAATATTAGAATTATTACGCAGCAGAAAATTAACTTTTAATAATTGAAAAAATCTTTCATTACGTGATGAAAATAGTTGAGAGTTGATAATATTTTCAGCTGAACTACCGCTCGGTGTCTTACATAGTTTTAGAAGAAAACTGCGCGACCGTTGCGTCGAAGCAACCAGCGTGGAATTCAGCAATCAGTTAGGTATTCAACGCTTTCGGAGGTCATAAATCGCCGAGGATACCAGAAGGTCTTTTTTCTCTCTCCTTTTGTCTCAGCTGCCCGATGCTCATCTTCTCGCCGAGGAAAGATTTTCAATCGCGATATAGTACCTTTTTTTCGTCGCGCCAGCTTCGTTTTTTTCGCATCCACATCGATAAGTATCGGGGGGACGCCGAGAAAAATTCGTCGGTCAAATTCCTCAAGGAAAGGTTGTAAACAGATTTGTTCTAATTTTTTTACGTCTTTTCTGGGAGATCCAGGTATACCTCACGTATTACGATCTTGTCCTCCCATAGTTATCTGATGGTCAATTATTATGTCCGTTCTACGAACTTTAGAACTTCAGGGTTACCTCAAATTATGCGATGTAATCATTAATAATTCTATTTAATCTGTATCTCTTCGAAGACGTTTGTTTCGCTGAAAAATCAGGAGTGTATATTTCAAGACAAGAGATCATCGAATTTTTCATTCTAATTTTTATTGTACTACTCGTACGAATGCGCAATACAAAATATATAGATATTTTTGAAAAACCTCTAAGATTTGAAGAAATGCTTTGGCTGTGTTGGGGAAACGCTCACAATATCCTTCGACGTTCATTTCCGGTGGGAGTGTAGCCAACCACTGGCGAAGGGAAATGAGCGGCGCAGAAAGTAAATGCCGGCATGCTGGACCGGTATGCGTTTGTCGCGATGTATACCGCGCAGCAGCGGCTTCTTCTTACCTGCCTGCGCTACCGACCTCCTCTTCTGCAGTTCCGCGGCTCTTCCGTGTCTTTTACGACGCTTCACGGTGAATTATTTGATTTTTCAAACTTAAGGAAACGAGTTATAACTCAGAAACAAAATAAATTTGAATTTATGCCTGTTATTAAAAGAGCGTAAAATTACTTTAGAGCAGCGAATGTTTATGGAATTTTATTACAAAGTAATAAAGTTATTATAAAGCAGGAAAACGAAAAGGCATAACTCCTGCTAGTAATATCCTCCTCTCTCCAGCAATAATCGGCGAGTCGAAGCAGCGCGTTCTTACGACTGGCGCCTGTGGAGCTTTAAAAAAAAGAAAGAAAACCCGATCCCCTCGTGCACAAAGAAAAAAAAGAAGCGGGAGGGGGGGGGCGAGGAGAACGCCGGGGCGATCGCTCTCTCGGCTCAATTAAAAGACAATGCGCGCTCGGCCGCGGGAGAGAGGAGGGTCCGGGATGAAAGAAGAGGCGAACGAGCGAGCGAGCGAGTGACGTTCCTTCCGCTCGGGCGTGCATTGACCGACATTTCCTGGGCGGCGTGTCAGGCTCTATTTTGCGCCGGAGATAACATTGTCGCATGTCCGGCGAAAATATGCGCTCGCGCGCGCCGGCCGGGCGATTGCCTTTTCTCGTGAGAAACCCGAGAGTGGAATGCGCGTGGGTGTGCGAGATTGCGCCGCGAGCCTCGTGTGTCTTATTAAAAGATGATTGCCAGGCACCAGGGGTTATATCGCCAAGGACTTTCCACCGTGGGGACTGATATGCTCGATTGAGGTTGCAACAGCTCGTTCAAATTTAACTTTGGACTTTTATACCTAATTTGTTACTATGATTTTAGTTCAAAACACATAACGCGTTGTTCTTAATGTTTAAGCGGTGTTTGTAAAAATAAATGTTTATTTCATTATTGGAGAAACATAAACAATTTTTTGGTGAATGTTCCAAAAATTTAATAAGCCAGTTAATAGCTTTATTACATTATAAATATTTTTTAGGCATTAATAAAAAATGTTTGAAATTGCGTTAATGTATAATTTGGACAATTTGTTCATTTGTTCAGTGTTGTATAAAAAGGTGTTTCACGGGTCCCGAGTTTGAACGGTGAGTCGCGCGGGGGTTACAAGTACTCGCGCGGCGACGCGCGAGCCTCGTCAGGGAGATGCCCGAGGGAACGCGGAGAAGATTCCGCGTCGCTGAAGGGCCTTAGATAGGTACGCCGGGGCCCAGAGGAGGAGGGCCAGAGTGGCGGGAGGGGGGCTGAGGAGCGGGGCAGAGATGGAAAAGGCAAAGAGAGACAAACAAAATGCGCGCGCAGGAACGAGAGAGAAAGAGAGGAAGGGAGAGGGAGCGAGAGGAATTTCTCCCTCCCTGCCGGTGGATGATCGCAGTCACGCTGATGGGTCCACGGCGCGCGCGGGCCCAGAAATTCCAACAAGGACGGGGCATAATGCGCGACTCAAGGTCGGTTCTACACTACTACAGCGAGTCCGAGAGCGGGAGCGCGCATCTCTCGCTCTTGCTCGCCCGGCAGGGTCGTACCCTGACCTCGGGGGGCCCAATGTTCCCACTACTCCCTCGGAAGGAAGAGAGAAGGAGAGACGCGCGGCCCGAGCGCACTCGCGTACGCCGCGCCGTCGGGGCCCCCCCGTGCACTTTGCATTTCCCTCTCTTTCTTGCCCTCCTTGCACGAAGAAAGTTCGGTCTGGAAGCTGCGCTCTTTAGAATCTTAGAGAAATTTCAGAAAGTCCCAACGATGCCGCTTCATCTTCGGCCCAATCACCCGAGCGGAGGCCAAAACTTTTCTGCAGGAACGCTTTTACCTTTGCTTTCTTTTACACCGATCCGCTGCGTTGCACCGATTGAATAATCGAATGAATTTTAGCTAAAAGGAAAACAGCAAGATGCGCTGCTAATTCGCCTTACATATTGCCGTAGCAGCTCTCGTAGGAAGGAAATTCGCGTGGAAGAGGCAGCCTTCCGACGCGAAAGTCGAGCGGTGCATCGCAGCGCGCGAAGGGAGCCGGCGCTTACGCTCCTGCAGCGCAGGCCCCGAGATGAGGCCCGCCTTTTTACGCCGGGGAAGAAAGAGAGTCGCGGACCGAGGGGCTCGCTCCGCGGCCGAGGCAGCGCATACGCGCGTGGTGCCGCGGCGCGCGAGAGCGAGCGAGACGCTCCCAGAAGAGGAGGGAGAGAAAGAGCGAGAGAGCGAGGAAGGAGAAGCAGCAGAATAGAAGTAGGAGGAGGAGCATAGCGCGCGTCGGCCTGCGCGCTCCGCGCTCGGCCAGCGGGAGAGCGAGCGAGACGGCGCGCCGAGGATCCCGCGGGAAGAAGAGAGAGGGAGAGACCGGGCGCGCAAGAAGCGAAGAAAGAGAGAAAAAAAGGGAAAAAAGGGGATCCCTTAAAAATTGAGCCTCTCCTGCCTGGCCGGCTCGCTGCCTGCCGCCGCGGGAGCGCGAGAGAGCGCGCGAGAGGCGAGGGCGAGGGCGAGAGCGAGAGGCTCGGCGGCGAGCGAGCGAGAGAGAGGAGGTGGGGATTGGAATTTCGGGCCCGTAACCGACCAGTCTGGCGGAGGCCTTCTCGCGAAGATGAGGTGATCCCGCTCCGCTTGCGCCGCGAGAGAGGAGCAGCACGCGCGCCCGCGTCTCTTCTCCAGTGTCCGAGTGTGCCGCCGCCGCAACCGCCGTAGTAGCCGCCGCCGTAGCCGCCGCCGTAGTCGCCGCCGTGGCCGCAGCCGCCTCAGCCGCGGCGAAA
Source organism: Eurytoma adleriae (assembly GCA_900480045.1). NCBI lineage: Eukaryota > Metazoa > Arthropoda > Insecta > Hymenoptera > Eurytomidae > Eurytoma > Eurytoma adleriae. Next base: position 69,590 of record UXGC01000295.1, read on the forward strand.
AGGAGAGCGCGCCGAAGTATGCGGCAGACCTGAGCAGGCGAGCCCCGGGGTAAGAGAGGTGACGAGCCGCCGGCATGGACCGCCAGTACACCCTGTGCGTCCTCGTACCGGCGCACCAGTACCGGAGCTACGTCGACGGGTACGCGGACGCCGCCGGCAGCGCGGCCGCCAAGACCGCGGGCCAGCCCTACTACCCCCAGCGCATCATCAATGGCTATCAGACGCGCCAGGACTACCGGCAGCTGCTGCTCCAGCAGCAGCGCCAGCTCCAGCTCCAGCAGCAGCAGAAGCACCTGCAGTACTACAGGCACCACAACCAGCAGAACCTGCAGACGGTCCAGAGCTACCAGTACCAGCAGCAGCAGAACCACCGCAACCAGCAGAACCAGAACCAGAGCCACCTCAGCCAGCAGCAGCAGTCGCAGCAGCAGCAGCAACAGCAGCAGCAGCAGCAGAACCAGCCGGAGCAGATCTACGAGAACGTCGTGTCGCAGTATCAGATGAGGATGTGCTACCAGAACGACTACGAGAACGACGAGCAGATCCAGAGGTTCTACTGGGAGCAGTGCTACAGGCGCGATGACAACGACGCCACCGCCTACTACTACTGCGAATACGTAAGGATCCGATAAGTACCGCGAGTGATGAGAATTTTTCTCAGTGGGCAGCGCGAAAACGCAGTGCTTTTCCGCTGGCTCGTACGTTGGCGCGTACGCCGTCGAGACACGGCCACCTGGCTTGGAATGTGGAAGACAGCGAGAGGAGCCGGCCGAGTCTGGATTCCTCCTCTCTCGCGCTCGTCGCTGCCTCGCCGAGATTCAGGAATTTTTTTTTACTCTCTCACCTGTACGTGGGCTTGTGCCTCCGTGTCTGTGTGTGTGTCGAGTGACCCGCGAGAAGAATATCACGCGCTCAGTGAATTGCTTCCTTTTTATTTCCAGCAGCGAGTATGCCGAGTGTGGGCGTTGATGCTTACCTCGTGACGATGCCTCATCTACGTCAGCTCACGCGACCGTGTCTGTATCTATGTGGGAATAGTGGACGTCGAGATATTGTTTTGTTTTTCGCTCTTTTTCCTGATTCCAAAGTCGTCGTTAGAATGCTGGATTATTTTTCTTTGCTTTTGGAAGTTAATTATTTTTTTATTCGACCGAGTGCTCTGCCTTCTGCTTGCGAGATACCAACTATAATTGAAGCGTTTAAAATTTTTTTGTAATGAAAAGAAAAAACAGGATTAGTCGTAACCCGTCTGGAACGCCAGCGTACAGTTTCTAAAGCGCTAATATCTATAAATTAACGTTAATTAAAAACGTAAATAAATACTAAAGTTGGAATGATCGTAAAAACGGAGCTTCTGGAGGAAAAAATGCCTTTCTTAATTACCGAACACATACAGCGCATATGCAGATTGATTAGTCACTGATGCGCTTGGGAGAAGAATCGACCTCGAAAAGAAACTGATTTTAGAGATTTACCTCGCGACAATTTATACAACGCTCATATGCATAATAGTTTTACAATCTCGTGAATGAAATTTTAAACGATTTCGATCACTTAAAATATTTGTTTTTTTCTACTGCTACTGTTTATGCTTTATCTTAATCATTTATTTCTTGAGGAAAATTTGTAAAACACAAATTCATTAATGGAGAAAAATTTTCCGCTTAAAATTTGCAATAGTCTCTTTTAATGCATTCACGGATTATCGTTGTTGAAAAAAAATGGAATAGATTTTTGTAGTCTAGCAGTTTTCAAAGAAACTATTGCATTATTTAAAATAGATTACTGCAATTTTCTTGCTGCACCTTTTTTCGTGCCATATTTTTATTTATTCAATAAAAAAATAGATTTAAAATTTTTAATGAAAAGTGGACTGTACGAGCCATTTAATGTATTTTACGTCAATCGAGAAAAGTTGAATAATAGAAATTGGGTCTTCGACAATAAAAGATTCAATTCTTGCACGCGATTTTATCGGAAAAATCTTCGAAAGACGTAAATCGTCAGCATGAATTAAAAATTGGCCGCGGAACAGGGGCAATCATATCCAAGTGCAATGTTGGTTGCGCGCGTGGGCTAAATCGAGAGAAGCGCGCGGAATGCCGCTCTCCTCTCCCCCTCCCCGCTCCAGTGATTATCGATGCGTTTCGCTGCATTCGTCGATGATTCCCCGAAGGCGCTTTTTGGTGTTTCTGGGTCCCCTCCCCCTCCAGCGCCCTCCCCGTCCGTCGCCGATGAAATTCGAGATACGGCCCGAGAGCTGAGAGGCCCTCTTCCTCTCTCTCTCTCTCTTTTTCGATCGGGAATCAATAATTTTCGCGCGGCTACCGAAGCTCGCCTTCTCGTTTCTCGCTTCTCCTCCAGCCGCAATTTATAAGCCCGCGCTATTGACTCGTTCTTTTTGCGGACGCGCGCGGGCCGGATTTTTCGTCGGTGTTTGTTTTCTGGCCGATCGCTTCGCGCGCCCGCGGCGTCCCGTGAAAATGCCTTCGCTGGCCGAGAGGCTGGACTGCTCGCTCGTTATTTCTTGCTAACTAAATGTTAGATCTACACCATTTATTTTTAACCTTCTAAAAATAGTATTATTTAAAGTTATTTCAGAGAATTTTAATTGTTTAAAACAATAATTTACTCTGTGAGAAAAAATGAAGAAACTTTTTGTTAATAGCTTCCCCAAATATAGAAAAATCAGTTTTTCGCCAATTTCGATCATTGAACGATGTTATCTGTTGGTTTAATTAAAATGTATATCTATACACTTTATATTCATTGAAAGAATTAAGTTTATCAGTTCTATTAATTGTTAAATATTAACTTAATTATTTTTGAATCGATAATGTACAATTACTGGATAAAGATATTATGGACGTTAAGTAATCTAATATGATTGATATTAAATGTTATTTTCACAAAATCTAGTCAACATTATTAAATAACTTATCTTAAAACTTTATGTCATCGATTACTAATTATTTTCAACATTGCATAGATAAAAAGTTTTGCAATAATAAGTAAAACACTTGAAATTTCTAATTAAATGACACTACTTTTTGAGTACGGTGCAGGATGAAAACAATTTAATTGAAATTCTTTGGAGCAAGCGAAACTCTCGAATTCTTGTCGCGAGTAGATAAGCCAGTGCAAATTCAAAACAAACGATAGGAGCAATAAAAATACATATCGAGGCACAAAAATAGCGAATATTTCGCGGAAGCAACGGATGATGAAGGTGCTTATCGATCATTTCTGATTAATCAGGAGGCGTCTAGATTGTTGTAATTTGATTTGTCGCACAAACGGTATGAGATAGACAACTTTCTGACTATTGGCAATCATGCGACTATTGTTTCAACAGATATTGATTTATTTTCAGTGGAAAAATTGCACGAGGCTCTAGTAAGAAAAATATTATCGATTTGTCACAAGTCGGAATTTAATAAATGATATTCATTGGATTCTCAGTTCATGATTAATAGATTCTATACATCTTCATAGATAAGCTATTATTTTAAATCGCTGTAAATTGCACTTCGTAAAGTACCACATGCATTTGTAGAAAACGTTACGTAATTATGTAAAAATGAAGACGTTAACGGAAAAATTCAATTTCGCATTCTGACTACTCATCTTCTCGTAATCTTAATTATCGATCAGCGCTACCGCAATGAATTAAATTTTCGATTTGTCTTCGATGATCCTGCGAAAACTTCGGATTTCTCGTTTTATCGAAGAACAGTACGAATCCACCTACGATTTTTCGAATTAACTCTTGCCCTCCGAATCTTTGCTGGATATTACCACATCGAGTTACGGTATTTCAGCTTTTTTTTCTCTTTCTCTCTCGCACTTCGCCAGCCTTTCTCGAATTAGCCTTGCGAGAATCGGGGGCGACTACGCGTGCACACACGAATTGTTTTGGTCCAGTGAACCAAGGATCGCTCGCAGGCCGCCGACCCGAATTTCAAACTGCCTTCGAAAATAGACCGAGCGCCGGTCGCACGCTCGATAACGCGCTAACTCCTTCGCTTATCGTCACCGCGTACTCCGAGGCGTACTCGATGCGCCGCTTCCCTCTTTAGATATTTTCGCCTTTTCAGCTTAAGTATGTATGCGAATATTTCCGCATTAAAAAAGACTCGCAACGAAAGTTCCAGCTGCTAACTTGGAGTTTGCGTCGTTTAAATAAAAAAACAAATTATTCGACGATTATTTTATCGAATCCCAAATTAGACTAAGTAATTAATCGAAACAAATTGAAAAAGGTAAAACTAATCGTTTGTTTTATTTTGCTTGCTTACAGGCGAAAAAGGAGATCTACGACGTGAAGCAGCAGCGACTGTGCCTGGCCCAGGACGAGTACAATCACCTCAACAATGCCCTGAGCACACTCGGTGCATCCCGTACCAGCCGTAAGTCTCACATGTCCATTACCACTCGACTCTCTCGCGTGTCGCTAGTGAATTTTTCTAGAAGTGCAGTTTTCTACTTTCCGAGAGCCGTCTTTTATTTTACCATACTTTTTATTGGCCGATTAAGGGCGCGCTGAATTATTCATGCCAGTTAGATAACACCTGCGCTCGCGTGCGAACTAGCTCTATTTTTAGATAAATAATAAGTGGATGCCAGCTGATGATTTTGCCGGCTCTCGGCTACTTTTCGTGTACTGCATGAATTATTTGCGCTACCTTAATTACGATGCCCAATTAACAATTGTAATTGAAAAAAAATTCAAAGAAAAGTGCTAAGAATATCGTGCTCTCAATCAAAATGAGCGCTAATTATAAAAATGTGTTGGATCAGTGTGTTCAAGCTCGAGCTCGCTGAGCACCAAGTACGATCCGGATTTGCTGAAATGCGATGTGGCACTGGCGAGGAAGCGTGTCTCGCGGCTCAAGCGCGAACTGGAGCAGATTCGCGCGGAGATGAACTGCACGCAACGCGGCGTCGACACTCTGGCGAGGTGAGTCCCAGCGAGTTCTCCTCGTTCATTTTCTTTTCTGCGCGCTCGGCGCTTATACGCTCGGCCTACGGAGTATGTTCCACGGGTCCGGGCGTTAAACAGTCAAAGATTATTTTGATAAATATTGCCTTCAATTGGCCAATGTGCCAACCAGTGGAATTTCCGAAGGAGTGGCTAAACTTTTTAGCGACTTTCACTTGCCGTGGAATTTCATTGCGATTTGCGTTAATCACTGCCTTTTTTAACAATTGTTGCTCATACACCGTAAATTACTTAATAGAACTGGTGTTAATTTTAATTTATGGACATGCATTGTTTTTAATTTTTTTAAACATTGAAACATTTTATTGACGTTAGATTTACTGTATTTCCAAAAGGCTGTAAAAAATTGAAATTATAATTAAATTTAAGAGTCAAGCAATTACTGAATAATAACCGGATAATCCCTCGCAGTGTGGAGCAAAAGCTGAGCACGCACCACGCAGGCTGCTACAACATAACCGAGGCGCAGGCGATAATGACGGAATTGCGGAATATCCAAAAGAGCCTGAGCTCAGGCGAGAAGGAAAAGGCCGAGCTGATGCAATCGCTGGCCCAACTGAAGGACGAGCTAACGAGGCTGCAACTGTGCGAGGGCAGCCCCGAGGCGAGTACCCTCAGTCTGCCGCAGGAAAAACTGAGCACCGCCTCCCAGACCGACCTTTCGGGTGAGCTGGTCCCCATCGGCACGCGCCTCGCCGAGATGGCCAGAATGAGGCTGCAGTACGACGAGGCCAGGAAGAGGATCCAGCAAATTCAGCAGCAACTCGCCGATCTCGAGGAGAAGGTCAGTCCTACTTCAACGACTTAATCCTAATTTTTTCTGCAATTAGTTTAAAAAATATTTCGGCCTGAAGATTAGTTTCCTTTATTTCTTTGTTGATTTGCAAAAATAATTAAAGTTTGCCCGGGCAAAGTCTTAAGTTACAAGGATTGAAAAAAAGCGGAGCATAACTCGAGTCGGTGTAAAAGGAAGAGGAGAAAAGTGCGGCCTTGAAATGCCTTTGGAGAAATTTAAACTGAAGCTTGTGGTTTTTTTGGCGGAACAGGTGATACCGGGTCAGACGGAGAGCGACAAGGACAAGCTGCTGTTGTTCCAGGAGAAGGAGCAGCTGCTGCGCGAGCTGCGTAGCATCACCCCGCACACGCGCACCCAGCAAGACATGAAAAAGATCCAGTGCGAGATACGCAGGCTGGAGCAGGATCTCAACAACGCGTTCGAACTCTCCAACAAGACCATCACCGATCGCGTCAGGCTCCACGAGGAGAAGCAGCTGCTGCTCCAGCAGCTCAGAGACGCCCTTAGGTTTGTGCTCTATCTTTTTCCGTCTACTCGCCCATTATTGGCTGTTTCAATAAAGCGAAAATGAAAATATTGTTTACAGGTCGATGGCCATGTTGGAAGGTCAGCTGAAGAGCCTCTCGGCGAGTACGCTGTCGGTGAGCAGCAGCTCGTCACTGGGAAGCCTGAGCACGACCAGCAGCAAGGGCTCGCTGAGCTCGGGGCTGAGCTTTACCGACATTTACGGCGGACCGCAGTGCATGGGTACGACGCAGCAGGAGAGGCCTGTTGACATGGTCGACTTGCACCGGCGCGTCGAGAGGCTGTTGAAGGGCTCAGAGAACCTCGGCAGCACGCCCAACAACCTCGGTACTCCTTCGCCCGGTAGATCGCAGCCCAGCCTCTCGCCGAGGTCCAGTCTGTCCAGCGTCTCTCCGCCGGTCTCGCCACTCTATGAGAATGCACCGATTCAGCCCCCGCCACCGACTTACGAACAAATCGAACTGCAGCGGCGGCAGCAGCAGCGATTGATGTCGACGACGACGTCGCACTTGGACCGCACACAGTTGGAGGACAAACTGGCGGAGCTGAGGCTCAGTCAGCAGACCATTCAGGAGCAACACTGCACTACCACCGAGCATAATCATCATCATCATCACCATCATCATCATCACCAGCAACAGCAGCAACAACTGCAACAACACCAGCAGCAGCAGCAACTGCAGCAACCCAAGCTCAGCCCTCAGCCACCTATGGACCTTCAATCGTGCAACATGTCGCAGGGGAGTGGCCTGGGCAGGCCGGCTCTTACCGGTAAGCTTCTAACTTTTTTCACTGCTAACGGATTAACTCTTTCAAACACATTATACACAGAAGAAATAATTATTTTTATATTTGCTCTGAAGGTCTAACGCAAGAACCGCCATTATCGCCAATTAGCGAGACACCACCACCGATGGGTATACGTTCGCGTGCGAGCTCCTCGGGCACGAATACGAGGTCTGTCTCAGCCGCTGTATCCGACGAAAGCGTTGCCGGAGACTCGGGCGTCTTCGAAGCATCGAACAGACGAAAGCTGTCTGGTATTCTCGGCGGCGATGCCCTCGCCACCGGTGACATAAATCTCGAAACCGCCCAAGTCCAAATTAAACTTAGGTAAGTTTCTTAACTTGTTCAATGCATGATTTAATGTACCTAATAATTAAAAAGAAAGTGTTTCAATTAATGTTTAATGCTCTTCTTGCGCGACAGGTACTCGGTCAGCGACGGGCTTCTTCACGTCGGCATCGAGCGCGCTAGGAACCTTGCCGCTCTCTTCATTCCCGACAACATGCAAGTGTGAGTAGCTTTAATCTAGAGCGTATTGATTTAGTTGCGTCTACACTTCTACCTGCTGCCCTCTTATCGATTTCTTTCCTTCTCGAGAAAGTTGTTGACGATTCCAATTTATTTTTAGGTACATAAAAGCGGCTCTACTTCCGATGCAGCAGATGGTAAATCACGTGTGCTGCACAAAACCGGTAAGGGATTTGCGAAAACCCACCTTCGGCGAAACATTCCCCATTGCCGTACCGCTCAACAAACTTTACACCAAGACGTTGCAAGTCAACGTATGGTGCACAAGCGGAGAGTCTGAGGAGTGCTTGGTAAGTCAAGCTTATTGGAATAAATATTGAGAAAAAATTCATTTACAACTAAATAGAGCAATAATTCTAATGACGGAATGAATTATAGGGTTCAGTCCAAGTCTCGCTAGCAGACTTCAGCCCAGAGAGCCTGAGCGTGAAGTGGTACAACATACTGCCGTCACGCTTCATGCAGCCTTCGAGCTCCTCATCCTCGGAAGGCGCTTCACGATCCTCGCAGTCCTTGTCAGTGTCCCAACAGCAGCTTAACAGCAAGCATGACAAGCAGGAGTCGGACATCTCGATGTACCGAGCTAATGCAGCTGGACACAGCTCGAGCAGCGCCCAGAATCAAGCCAAGGAAGAGAGCAGCGACGAAAGCACGATTATAAGCTCGCAGACATCGACCCTGACACGCAACCAGGGGTGTGACGAACTGCAGACGGCCGTGTCCCTGAGGCTTGAGGAACTTGCCAATTGCCTCAAGAGCCCCGAAGAAGAGGAGGAAGAAGAGGACGGGGACAGCGACAGTGGAAGTGCCGACAGCGAGGACAGCGACGAGGAGGGCATCATTGTTGAGTTTATGATGGAAGAAAGCGTACTCGAGGACGTTCTTGAACACGAGGTGCGTATTTTTCATTTTTTACTGTAATTTGCAATGAATTATGAATTTTTAAAATCGTGTGATGAATACAATGAATATTTTTATTAAAGGAGGATGAAGAGTTAGCCGAAGAGCAAGCAGCGGCAGAAGCGGCAGCAGCAGAGACGAAGGCAGCAGCGAATCAAACACTAGATAAAGAAACGAATACGGAATGTATTTTCATTCCAGAGCAAGGAAAACAGAGGAAGTTATCAGCAGCAGGGGTAGTTCCTGGTGCGATACATGATGACAAGAGTTCTATTGTCATCAAGCGAAGTCAGACTTTCTCGCCGAGTGCGGCTGTTAGTAGAAATCACTACATCTGCCGAGTGAGTATTTTCTTTTAAAATTAATGTAATAAACACTAAGACGACTAATATTAATCAAATACTTATTATTACTTCAGCTGAATCGAAGCGATAGCGATAGCAGCATGCCGCTTTATCGCAGAGGTGGTCCGTTCCAACGCAACTCGGTAGAAAGACGATCACTCCGATGGCGAAGACCCTCATCCGCACTGAGTTGCAAGTCGCCTTCGGTATCGAAATCAAAGTCGACTCATTTCCCGGCAACGGCGAGAACTTCGCTCGACCTTGAGCTCGATTTGCAGGCGCAACATGCTCGCCTCACAAACTTGCACGACGAACTGAGTAGGCTACGAGAACTGAAACAAAGGCTAGAGCAGGCGCGAGAAAAGGGCGATACAGATATGGCTAGTTGGCTGCTTGAAGACGACAAGTTCCAAGTGCTCATGCAGCAAGCTGAAAGTGGAAAGAATGGCAAAAGCGTTGAAGATAAGAAGGTCGAAAAGATGCTCAGAAAGACAAGCAAGGAAATCTACAAGCTTAGAAAGACGAAGGCGGGCAAAGGAAAACCTGACATTATATCGTTCAAGTGAGTATATAACACAAATTTTAACTTCTTTTTACAATGTTATAAAAACGTTATATTAATGATTTACTTATTTGAAATTTTCAGAGAAAAAATGGCTTTTTTTACAAGAGTCAATTTGAACGTACCTGTTTTGCCACCCGATGAGCCAACCACGGACAAGACAGTCGTGCCTGATCATCGAAGACATGCGTCTGAACCATGTAAAACAAATACGGGTAAGAACTCGATTCACAACCATGCGGGTCGGAAAACGAGTGGACCAGCGGCTACGAGCAGTTCAAACACTGCCTCGACAAACACGACTAAAGTGTTGAGGGACCCAGTGGCCGAAGCGGAATTGCAGGCGACGGAAACGCCCAAGACCGGTGAGGAAGAGGATGGAGAACCGAAGAGGTACGAGTACGTCGTAGATAGGGTACTCGGAGTTGAAGTCTGAAGGAACATTGAATAATAAGCATCTGTGTTCTAATCGTTAAACCTTTCATCTCTTGGGAGAGCAACAATTTTCCTCGTAATTCGGAGAAAGAATAACGCGAAAATTTCTCGTTATTCGCAGTGGCTCGAAACTGGGACTGGGAATTCTTTGTAAGTAGCGAAGGATCAAATGTTAATATAATAAATATAAAACTTCTCATATGAATAAATGTTCCTTTCGGTTTATGACACGAGAATAAAAGAGAGATTCTTTCAAATTCTCTTGTTCAATTTTAACTGTTGCAATTTTAATAACGTATTGAAAAATTATTATCATGGTTTCATCCTTTAGCTCTACTATTGAGTGTTAAAAATAAAAATATTTTGACTGTCATTTATTATAAGGTCAGTAATTAAAATAATTTTGAATTATTGGACTATTATTTTAAGGATACCACAATTACTTATTATTATGATTCTTATACATTTCACTAAAAATTACAATAAAAAACGTCTTAAGCACAATGATAGGTATCCTTGTTAATGCTTGTTTAATTCAACTTCCAATTGAAATGTGTGAATTATACTTGAAGGATTACTCGTCATGGAATGAGATTCATTTAGAGTTTGGCATAATTTTGGGAAAAGCAAAAATTATTATAGAATTTTAGAAACGTTTTTAATAGTGAAATTCGCACTTTTAACATGTTTGTTAAAATCTTATTGAATTCTTTCTAAAGTCACAATAATTTTTGTTTTTCTACATTTTTTTAATTTTATTAAAAAAGCAGGTGCCATGTACATTTGAAGTACACACATGCGATAAGTTCTGTGGGTTCACATAAATTTAGAGTTCAACGCTGTCATTTAAACAAATTGTGGTTCTTTAGAAAAATATACGGTGAATAACGATTACATTTACTTGGGTCGATAAGCCCACCGAGCAGCTGGTCTGCCCTTAAAGCAGTGATGCTACATGCTATTGTGGGTCTACTGCAAAAAAGTATTTACGATAGGCTGATTCATATGTATTTCGTTAAAACAAAGTTAAACTAATCAGCCTTCGATAAAAAAAATCATTTTAAAAAGCCAAGTATCTTGCAAGTGCCTTTGTTAAGATATCAATGTAAAAGAATGTCGTCAGTATCGAAATCGCTAAGTGAAATGAAAGTATAAAACAAATTTCTTACTTCACTTTATAAGAAAAGGTGTCGATAAACGTGCCTTGTATTGTTACTGTGAAAAAATTTGTAAAATTATTGTAAAATTGTTATTATAAAAATTTGTTAAGATCTTATGCGATCGAAATGATGCGAAAACGAAAAACGCACAGCGTTTGATCTCACCGAAGGAATGTGCCTTAACTGAAAATGCCATTCGTCCGAAGCGCGTGAGACAGGAGGAAACGAAAGAAGAGTGGAAACAAATTAAAAGGAGAGAAATATAAGAATCGAATTTCGTCGACGAGAGCAACTCCTAGATTTCAATATATATATATAAATATATAAATAGATGAATTTCTACGGAAATCGTTATATTTCCGAGTGTAAAGTGAATTTAGCACATTCTCATCCGGATACGCGGATCAGGGAAAGCGCGGATTATTCATATTTTACTAGAAACAGGACGAAATGGGACGGGAATTTACTTGAAACAATGGGGATCTAATTTTAAACTCTAAGTTAAACTGCAAAATAGCTTGTACATAAAAATCTTTCCCTTCTACTTTTTTTTTGTACATACGAATGATGTAACCCATAACGACATTATGTTAAACAAGCAACATTATAAATATACATATGAAAACACAAATATATATAATAAAATCTTGAATACATAAATGGATACATAATGTATCGTGTATATGAAAAAAAGAAACATATTTGCTTACGCAAAGAGAAATATGTATTGCGTTTAATTGTAGGAAAAAGAAAAAGAAAAACAGTGGCCTTTTAATGCAAACTTTGTAATATCAGAAAATTCGGTGATGCACATGTGCGAAAATACAGTTGCGTTTATGTCATTGTTTGAATTTCAATAATTATGAAATGATTGTTCATCGAATCGTAATGAACGATGCATGTCTGCACTATACCAACGTATTATTAATGTTACTTTATGTATTATTACTACAATTATAATTCTAATTTTAATTTTTATTATTGCTATTATTTTTATTATTATGTTATTATTATTTTGATTATCGCTATTATTAATATTATTTACTTGTAGTGTAAAAGTGCTCTGTAACGAAAACGAATATTACAATAATAATAATGATTTCGTATTGAGAAAATCAGATACACTACTTGCTTTGTAAGTAATGGTTCCGTATAGTAACAATTAAAAGAATATACTATGAATGACAAAAATAGACTTGATCACTTTATTTTCTGTGCCTTATGTTTCCACTTCCATCCCTTATTCAAGACTTTTAAATGCCCACATGAATATACATTTTATTGCTTTATTTGGAAGGATCCACCGGTTTCATTTTAAACCCCTGTTACTCAAAAGACTCGGTGAGCCTATATTATGTATTTAGAGCTCCAATCTATGTTGAGGCACAGAATTAGACGCTTCCATCTGGCAGTAAGTGAGAGAAGCTCACCAATTAGTGCGCACACTTTCGATCCTAGCGCAATCCATGTTTTAAAATGAATTTATACCTTTTCTTAAATATTAATAATAAAATAAGAGTTTTATCGATTTTATAGGAACTATCATATTGTACATGTTTTATTATACGCTTCTTGATGAAAAACATCTAGTAAATGAAAATAACGATCGGTTAGTTAGTGTTGATTTGAAAACGAAGTTCGCGCGAACTTGAAAGAATCGAGGCGCCAGTTCATCGACGAGTCGTCGCGGTGTCGGGTGCGACAGGAGCCGGCGGACGCATGCGCGTCGCAATGCTCAGGTGGGCAGGCGTCAGGTAGCTGGTGCGTGGGAGGCCGAGTACGGTGGTAGCAGCGAGGGCGGCCCAGTCGAGCGGAGCGCGAGCCTCGCGATGCCTCGGGCCGAGAGGGGCCGCGACTCGACCCTCCCGCACGCCACCCTCCTACTACTGCTCCTGCTATTCGACAGGATTCACGCGGCGCTACCCCCTGGTGCAGGTATGTTCATCAATTAAATCATTCCTTGCTACGATTTGCAATGATTTCCTTTATTCCAATTTGATTTTTGTAAACTTTCACAAAGTTTGTAGAAAAATGGTGGATGTGCTACTTTTTATTTTATTCACTGTTCCGCTGTTCGATGCAAGTCAAGTGTTAGAAGTGAAAAATTGTGGAAACATTAGCCAGAAATAGTTTGTTGTGCCTTCGAGGTTGCGTTGCTAATGCTGTTTGCGGTATCTCGCGCTTCAATCTATGTACTTTCCGAGTGCGCGCATTCGGATTTTATAGCCGGGGATTGAGATCCAACAATACTTTTTGAAATATCCTTTAAAAAATAAAATGTTATATTCTTAAAAAAATTCTGCCAAAAGATAAGAAGATAAAAGTAAAATCTATCTATCTATCTATCTCGGTTATCTCCTCCAAAGATCTAAAATTCCCAGGCATTTCAATAAGTGCATTTACCCTTCTGCTACCCCTCGGAACGCAAGCTAAATCGACGCATCGTAACGAGGAAGGAATCACCTGCGTTCCAAGGGGTGAGCCGTAAAAAAAAATTATCGTCGGTGGGTCGAGCACGCGCGGCGCACGTGTCAGTCTGATCCACCGGTGTCGCGAGCATGGCATACGGGACAACGTCGATAGTCTGTTTTTCCATCGTGTACACGCGCCCCAGCTTTATTTTCATCTTCGATCGGTCGTTATAAGCTCGCCTGCTGCAGAAGGCTGACTGAGTCATAGACTCCACGCGGCCTCGCACTTCCGTTAAGGTCGACATTTGAGAGACTACCCTGTATCAGGGGTTTATCTGGTCGCGAAGCTAAAGTATAGCAGTACATAAAGTTTTCCTCGTTAGCAAGAATTTACTTGTCACTTGTTTAAGGTTTGGTTAGTTTGGCTTTGTTTCGGAAGTAGTTTGACGCTCAAAATAGCACACAATTCTTTTACTGTATTTCCATGTATCTATAGGTATATTTTCCACAAAGTAAATATAGACTCGTGAAAAATTAAAAATTAAAAAAAAAAGCAATTTGATTTATTATTTTGTTTATTTATTGAGGCAATCTAATTTTAGTTTTTTAAACCTTTATTGAAGTGCACTTAGGCCCAGTGTACACGAAATAAATTATTCAGTAGTAACAGATGTTTGAGCGCCATACTTGATATTTGATGATATTAGTTGATATATTTCCCATTCCCTAGCGAATGAAAAATCCACAAACCTCATCAAACTCTTTTTTGTACGACATTGTCTCGGGTAATTGGAATGAGTTGTGAAAACGGAGAAAATGAAATAGCTATTGTGATTACTGGGATGAGTCAATCGTCATTCGCGATCGATAACGCGTGCGCGTAACCGAGTTCGAGTATAGACGAAACCACGTGCAGCCCTTAATTAGACCAGCGCATCTCTACATTCGAATTGTAAGTAAGACTGCACGGCACTTGATCTTATGTCGGTGTCGCAAAAGCGAAGACACCTGCATCAGGACCTGTTTGTTAAAAATCATTTTTCTGTTTTATAGAAATTGTTCATTCATTTTTCAATTCATGGTAAAATGCAATATCAGATGATTTTCCACGTTGAAATGTTCTTCCTGAACTTTATGTAGCAAAGATTGTTTATAGGATTTGAATGCGATCGCAATACATAGTGAAACAACGATGACACGTTTGCATATTAGGATGCGAGTGCTCGTTAACCGTACGGTATATAACTTCGTTGAAGGATGACACAATTCCACACGCAAATGAGCACTTCGATATTTCGGCCATCTGTGATCCATGTTAATATTTCAGCAAAATTAGAAATTACAGCACGTTGTAATTAAAAATAGATGTGCAAGCAAATTGGAATAATTTTTAAATTCCATAAGTTCCTTACTTGATAAGTAAGGGGATTCGCGTAACTTTCATTGAAGTAGCGCGAGGGGTCTACGCTATCAAAAGTAACTCGAGACATTTACCATAGGAACTCACTTTTCTATCGATTTAACACTTGCATTGCGTGCTAAAAATACCTAAGGTGCTACGGTGTTCCGCATTTTATACATAAAATTGTATCTATTTTTCATGGCTTACGCGTGCCTTCAACAAAACAGTCAATACTTCTCACTATCTTTTATATTTCTCATTCATTTGTCATTTCTCCCGTCCTAAAAAAGTAAAACCGATTATTAATTGGAAAAGACTTGACGTAATGAACATATTTTACATATTTACTTGACTACAAATAAAGTTTTCATTATATAACAAGTAAATTTTTAAAAAGAAATTTTGAATAGCAAATTTAGTAGTCGTAAAACATCTTTTCAGCCAGTAAACAAAAACAAAGTTTGAATGAACGGCAGTTACGCCACCGTCGCGCAAACTATTTTTCTGAGTACTTTTGCGACGTCGATCCGCGTAAAAGATTCATTTAGCGGAGCAAAATCGGGCGCGCTCATGCGCGAGAGACGCGCGCACTTCCGTGATACTTCCGGAGCGGAAGTGGCAAGCAGACCGTGGAATCGGGTCGGCCCTTCGGTGTGCACCGAAAAAAATCAACGCCTATGTGCGCGTTAGCAGTTCTCAGTGAACTCGGAGGCTGACCTTGCCTACGTCATTTCGGTGGGCGTACTGATTTCGGGTACCCCCAGTTAATGTGCCTTTGTCCTCTGCGATCCACGATTATTTTTTTTTCTAACGCAATTCGGCATGGTTGACATGCGTTACATACATATGGAAATGTATGCTGCACTAATTGGCATTTCCAACAACACAAAGAATCTGTTTCACATTTGTTACTTTATCCCTTGGCCTTCAACAAAGAAAATCGGTTTTAATAAAAACAGTCTTTTCAATAATTTTTAATGTAAAAAGTTGAGCATTGGCAAGTTAGGAAATTTATAAAAAATAAATAATGGTGATTCATTATTTAACGCGTTTCCTAAATAAGGTAATTCCAGTAGGCGGATTGCACTCTGAAGTTCATTGGAATGGCAAAAAGTTCGTTGACATTTGAAAAGTTTGCAGACGACACTCAGCTTCTCTTGAATGAGGTATTCTTTTACACAATCTCTCGTGACCGTCTGACAAAATACCGAGCCGTTCTTTATCTATAGTCAAAACTAATATAACGACGTCCAACGTCGCATGTTGGAATTCGGCGTCTCGGTTATCCTGGTGGTACCACTTCGTTTCTGTCTCGTCGCATTTCCTCATTCATTTTATTTTTCTTTTCTTGAAACATATATTTACATATTTCTAACGACAAATCTATAAATTGTATGAGAAATCTTCAGTTCTCATTTTTATAATAAATAATGATGTACTCTTGTAAATATATTGTTTTCTTTTAGAAAGATGTCTGACCATGTTGTACTATTATCTACTTAATATTTTAATTCACTAAACAAGATCGTTTTATTTTCATATTCAAACATTTTATGAAGTATCTATTTAGTGATTAGTTAAAAATGTTCAAAAATTAGAAAATTTATTTACTTTTAGATTTAGATTGCCTAAAATCGGTTTTGAGCATAGTTTTATTGCATCTGTCCTTATGTCGTGTCTGTAAAGAATCTCATCCCAACAGAGAATTATTCTCTCGTGATAGAGTTCGGTCACCGATATAAATTTCATGATGCCCAGTCACGTAATCGCGTGACGTAAACAAAAGCACGAAGATAGATTTATACTTCTCTTCGTATATTTCGTTGGAAAGGTTGAGATTCTTTTTGGGGAATCACAGCTTGACACGTTAATTGTCCAGCATAAACTAAATTACAATTAACATCAGTTAGTAAAGAACAATCGCCTACTATTTTTAAGTTACATTATCAGTCTTGAAAGATCATTCCGCTCAGGCAATAGTGATATGCTGCTGGAAGAGAAAAAGAATCGAAGCACCAAATGCAGCTGGCAGTAATGAAATCGTAACAGCCACCGGGTGGGAAATTCTCGCTGTACGCCAGTGCAGTCATCGATATCGTAAATTTGATGATCTGGAGTCACGTGATCGCGTGCCGCGGTCCGATCCCCCAAGCTGGGGGTCGATAACCAGTGTGTCCTCTTGGCCGATCGTCCCGCGGCAGCGCCGATGATGGGCTTCGCGTTCGATGCCCCTTTCACGGAGCCGTACGAGCGACGTGCATAGACTCGCGGCTTTTGTGCCCACCTTTAACGCGCGACGCTCGACCTCGTTTGCAGCGATTTTTCGCCTCGCCTCGTGTGTCGTTCGCTCAAATGCTTATTGGTAATAAGATACCAGTGAATCGGCACTCTTTAAGGCGGGCTCGTTTTACAAAACTGAGCTTCGTACAAGTAGCTTTTTTCTGTCCCTTAAAAATGCATTTGCTTGATTATACGCTAAAGCGATGAGTTGGTGGACTTTAGGTGGATATGTTTAGTCGAGGGTGACAGATTAAAGATCAGCCTTGCAATTATTTTGAAAGGACCTTAAAGTAATAATACCTTTGAATTCTTGTGCAGTAGTTGTGCTTTACTTGCCAAACTTAATTATACGGTAAATCTTGGTATAATGACCTTTGAAACTGCAATATCTTCATTACCGCTTACATTGAACTCCTTTCTATGTCTCAGGGTCTTTGCAACGTTGTAGGTAAAATGTTTCATAAGTGGTTCTTTGAACACTCGCTAGACAATCGATTGCACGTAAAAAGAAAATTGGTTACAAGTTCACTTAGCTACAGTTCATTTTGTTTCTTCTTTTACTTACTGCATCACGACGTTTCATTAACGTCATTTTGTCAATTCAAGGCGCATTATTCATTTATGAATTTTTTGGATTTCTGCAACAAAGAAAAAATCTGAAAATTTTATCTGCATTTCAGAGGATGAAATTATATTAATCGAACATCTGCCGGGTCGACGAGTGCATCTACAGGATTTTTTCTGGACGGGAGTGGAGGACGCGCCGTCGTGGGTAGATCCGGAACAAACGCTTACTTTGTACGAAACGCGAACTGTCCATCACACGGCGACCGTCTACGTACCCGAAGGTAGCCATCATCCCGATGGAGAGCTTCCGGAGCCAGGACCTCGACCACCAACCGTCGACTGCTCTACCTGCATCGAACCCACTCCTACTCTTGAAGAGGTTGATCAAAACATTGGGGTCCTCGTCGGAGACGATCCCGGACCGAGGTTCAACATTTTTTATTTTTTTATCAGCAATTACGTTAAATCATTTTTAGATTTTTATAAAGAATTTTTGAGTAGGTATTGGTTACTGACGGTGTTGAAAGCTGGCGAAACAGTCCCTCCCAAAATTGAACTCCGACTAGCTCGACTCTACAAGGCGGCTTTTACTAGGCAGCAGCAAAAACATTTGGGTCTTTTACCTGAGATTCGCACTCGAAACCGAAGCTACCCCAAACGTGAAGTTCTTTCTAACCAAACATTGGTACAATGCAATAATTTCCTTGCTTAAAATAAAGGGAAATATTTAAATTTTGCTAACACATCTTATTATGACATGGGTAGTCGGAGGAGGAGAATTCATCCGAGTCACCAGCAACGAACGACACGCTATCAGCTGCGCGGGAACGAACTGGACCGTCAGCCGTGTCTCTGCTGCGAATGCGAGCAGTGCACATAGCGAAGACTAAACGAACCTTGCCGATCCTAGCGAGCGAGGAATTAGAGGAAATTGCGCTGCAGGATGAGGCGCAGACTCCCAACGGGACGAAAGCTCGGCTTCGCGAGGCCGCACCCGACGTGGGTCTGGTGCAGGTGCGCATGCAGAACACTACGCACACCGAGGCCGGAGCCACCAAGCTTATCTACACTGTCCACCTGGGGGGTAAACCAGTGCCCGCTGAAACTGCCGCCAAAGACATGGCTCTTCTCTCGCCCCAGGAGGTTGCATTGGAACTCGGCGCGCCCGTCATCATCCAAAGCGAACGTGAGATTTTCAAACTTACTTGCACCTTTTTTAAGCAGCAGTGGAGCGTTGTACACGTTTTGAGTTTCAGTAGAAAGGATCAATTTACATGGCGACCGACTTTCCGCGATAACTGCACCGCTGTCTTTTTCGTAACGTACTAAGCTCTGCGTCCTCGCAACTTGAATTCAGTTTTAATTTTGAGCAATCGATTTGAAAAAAAAGTCGCACTTTGCCTGCGTCAGCCCTGAAAAGAGCCGTCGGCTCGCCGATCCCGTCGAGCAGCGCAACGAGCGCGACCGCGTCGAGCATTGAAGACGACAAAAGAGTCCGAACCACGGTGTGTTGTTGATTGCAGCCTATCTAAAAGAATCTCGTCCTCTAGCGTTGTCAAGGAAGCGGGACGCCTGGCTGCTGATCGGCGCGGCCTCCGCCGGCGTCTTCCTCCTAGCCATCGTCCTCGTCGCCCTGCTCTTCCTCACGAAACGCAAGCGCGCCCAGAGCGCCGTGTCCGCGCCTCCCAACCGCGCCATCCTTAACAAGGACGAGGAGTACGCCCCGACCACCCCCGGCATCGATAATACCGCCTACACGTCCGAGACCGAGGGAAGGGTGCGTATTCACTCCCTCATTTCATGCCTATTATTTTGTAGATAGTTTTTTTTTAACTCCGACAGCTTAATGTGAATTTGTCAGGGGTGGACCAGCTCTCGAATTTAGTAGATCAAATTCTTTTTCGAAGACGATTAAAAATGCGTATTTAACACTGGCTAGGTTGATGCTAATCATGTTTCATTCGGAATTTCAAATTGCTTTGAAAGTGTTTAGCGTGGATAATCGAACGAGGCACGGGAATAACTAGTAAAACTCAATTATATTCTAAGTCAATATTATCGGTATCGATTCGCGGCTGCGGTAAAGTCTACAAACGTAAGTGGGATACAACTGAGTAAATTTTTAATAGCTATTAAAGAAATTAAGTCTCTTCTACTTTCGCTTAAAAGTTGGGTACTTTACACATTTTCTGTCACGAACGGGGGGAACGTCGGAGTGCATAACCGACACACTGATGAGCACACACGAGCGTCGTGTGCGTGCGTCAACTGCGAGACAGGACGAAAACACGAGCTTAAGCGCAACATCAATTACGCCTCGAGTGTATCGCGTGGATTGCAGGATACGATGAACCGCGTGTGTGCGTGACGATGAGTCGCGGAGGCTCTTTACTATGTCCGTCAATTCTGCTTCTTCTCCAATCTCCACTTATTCGAGTTCAGAAAGTTGAAAAATCTTAACGAAAGATCTTCAGGCGAACATTGAAAGAAAACTTATATTAAAAAATTAAAATAATCTCGATTCTGATGGAAAGCAATTTGTTACCTGATATTGAAAAATATTAAAAACTCCCGAGCCCCCCTAATTTTCGCAAGGCACGACGAATTCGTCGGTACAGCCCGCTGTCACGAAAGTCCTCGACTAGTCCAGGAACTTTGCGACGTCGGGGTATCGCATGACGAAGCTCGATGCATCCCAGGACAACGACAGTATCGATTTCGTAAACAGCAACGCGATTTTTTATTCGCCGGAGGACTGCAGGAGCTTGGAGTTTCGTTGCAGACGGAGGCGACGAGCGGGCACAGGCGCACGACTCCGGGCACCCTGTCGAGGACGCCGGGATCGCAGGAGACTATTGGCGCCGACACCCGAGAAATATCCAGCGAGAACGAGCTGGAGCACGAGAGGGGCCACGGCCAGCAGGCCAAACCTTGGGATAGCCGAGAGTATGCCGAGATCGCCAAGAAAGGGTAAATTCTTTACGACTACTATCCGATGATCCGTTAATATTAATTTAATTACGTTTTTAAATGGTGGTCTAAGAGAAAATTGCCAATTATTTTTTCTTTTAAGTTTCACAATGACATTCATTTTTTTAAAAAGAATACACGGTTGTGCAATTGATATCTTAAAAGTAGAATTTAAAAAATACACGCCTACCCATCTTCTAAATGAAAGTAAAACTTGTATCTCACTTGAACCGTCTAACTAACCGGCGTCTCTCTGCGTTGGCTCGTCGATCAAAAGGGCGGCGAGTAGGCGCGTGCAGCGCACGAACGCGATCGATCGGCCGCGCTCGGCGGACTCGGTGGATTCGGCGACGGGCGAAGGTGGCGATGGTGGCGGCGCGTCTACCTTCCAGCTCGACACCCTCGAGTCGCTGGAGAAGGGCTTCGGCCCGGCGACGGAGGAGGGCACCGGCTCGCCGCACTCCTACCTCTCCATGCCCTCCTGCAAGCAGTTCCCCAACATGCGCACCGTCGAGCCGCTGTCCAAGGTGCTCGAGCCCGTAGTTGTGAGTTTTACGCCTTTGTTTCTTGGATGATCCAAAGAGCTTACGCGAACGGTTCAGGTCAACTTTTTTTTAAACAATTAAATGGGTAACGCGAGTACTATTTTTTAAAGGTCAAACACTTGGACTTGGAGCTTGATTCTCCTGAGATGAAAATAAAAGATTACGACTTCAAAGAAAATGGTGATCACTATTTTACGAGAACAGCTAGTGCTATGAAAGAGCCTGGAGTTCTTGGTCCTATAGTTTGGGACTTGAAAAGGAGAAGGGCAGTAGAAGGTAACCACTTCATAGTTTTTTACTCGTCTGTAGAAATTTAAGATTAGCGTTACTATAGGTGTACTTTTTTATTTTATAATAAATGAACAGAGAGCAGGTCAAGTCAGACTAGCAATGTAATCTAAAATAATAATTTGAAATATTTAAAGAAAATATTAAATAACCATAAAGCTATAGAAAAGCAAATTTGGAACGTTAATATTGTAAATAGCGTCGGTGTAGAGAAGACGAGTCTGACTTAACTGTGCTCTTTTGAAATCGCTCGATAAAGGCGATCGAAAGTGCTATCCCTGAAAAGACATTACGACTTGCAAGGCAACGTCGCGTCGCCGACGGAAGCGGACCTGGAACATGGACGCGTCCCTCATGGAGCGGTGGGCCGAGCGCGACGGCGGCTTAACGAGCTGCTCGAGGATTCCTTCAGTCTCTTCGGGAGTCGAGAGTCTAAGCACGGCCGAGAGCAGCAACGGCCGCTCGAGAGGCAACGACAGCAACCGCCGGACAGCCAGGGTGCACTTCAAGACCGCTTCGCCATCCTCGCCGAAACCCGCGGGAAATCCGCTCACGTGAGGTGGGTCCACCGTTTCAGTCAGATCTGCCCTCCGAGGTGACTCGATTTAACGAAAGGTACCCTTGTTTCGCAGCCAGGTGACGCCGCCGAGTTGCGAGGGTCAGTCGCGGCCGCGCACCTCGCTACCGGGGAAGCTCGAGGACGAGGCGATCCCGGAGACGGGCAACGCGGGGCCGCAGCCGAGGGGCGCCTGGGGCTCGCGGCCGCTCAGCGCTGGCCCCTTTCACCGACCAAATTTACCCGAGGTCGACGTGGTGCGCGTGCTTTCCGACGCGCAGCTTCGACCCGAGGACCCCGCGGTGCCTCTCATCGCTGCGATCAAAAAAGAACTCGGCAAATTCAGCTACGATTGACTCCCCTTCCATAGCAGTACTTTGTACCGAGGTGTTTTTCCATTTTGCAAGCTTGACTGTGCGTGGCTCGATCTGAGTTTTTCTTTTCATATTGGTGTAATGTTTCCAGTCACTGCTGGTGGTTTTCGAAACGGATTTTCCTGGACAGTGTCTAGTCATCATCTTACAACTGTATCATTTACTATTCAGTAATACATTTTGCTCTGTTTCAATAGCAATTGGTGAAACTTCAGTCCATTATACGGATGTAGTATATTTATAAACTATGAGAGTTTAGTATAGTTACAATTCACTGCCTTTCAGTGGTTCACTGATGAAAGTTTAGAAAATAAAAAGTAGAATTAGATAAGAAAAGTAAATTTTGTAAAGAATAAACATCGACTTTGATTTTTTTGGAAACTTTTCAACAAATGTTTAATTTTAAAATCACAAATAATTAGTTTGCGTAGTGACAACAGGTTGTGAAAACTATAGTGCAATAATTTTGTGTAGTGATACTATTTATTTTGTTAAATTTGAATTTTAAAAAAATTTATATTATCAGTTTATTACTTATATGACGTAAGGCAAGTAATTATCAACTTCCAATTCATTATTAAATTTCACTTGTAAATAGAAACATATTATTTACAGTTTAGTTTTTGTTCTAAGTTCTAACTATATAGAATCAAAAAATTGTAATAGTAATATACCATAGCAAATTATCACATACTATTTTACTTCAATTATTACAATTTTACTAGCGATATCTACACTTTTTTATTCAGAACCTATTGTAGTTGTGATGTAAATATGTAAATCTAATGGCTTAACAAATTTCAGAAACTGTTGTAATCTTTAATTCAAAAACAAATCACAGTATACTACAACAATTTTATAAGGAAAAAAATAAAATACTTACCACCCTTTTACACACATTTTGAAATAAAAATATAGCTTTTATAATCTATAAAGAAGTGTTCCAATGTAAATATAATATCTTTTGTATTCTATGAAATGATGAAAACAATGATAAAAGCAATAATAATACCCAATAATTTATATACCAGAAAAAAGAGGCGATTTTCATCCCTATTTATATAAAAACATTCACGGGTGTAATAATAGTTTCCTTGTAAATCACATTCTTTTTTTAAATAAACACTGATGAACATATTTTTACATGTTTACTGTAATTAAACTAATCCGCTCTAATATTATGTCAATCTAAGGCTAGTACTAGTAGTCGTAGATTAACTATAAAATAAGTAATTATAAAAAATGTTTGTGACGTGTTAAATAACTATTTACGGTATTTATAATATCCATTGTATATTTGACAATGCAACTGCAATAAATTATATGGAAATTTTGTATATACCATAAGAGTTGCGTATATTCAGAAATTTAGAAAAACTTATGTTACTGACCTATAGATGTCGCAGTATGTTGCGTACTCGAATGAAAATTGATCGGCGATGCCGATGGCTCTAATATTCGTGTAATATCAGCTGACACGTTTTCAGTTTCGTAGAAAAGCACAATTTTGTTTATTCAATATAAACTAAAATAAATCCATTTTAGTTAGAGAAATATTACTTTAAATATCGAAATGATTCGAAACAGTTCAGGAAATAAAAAGTAATATTTAAGTTTTTAATCAAACGAGATTTTAAATAGTTGGCAGAAGTAACAATTGACGTTTTAATTTGCCATAGAGCAAGACTGCTAAGTTTTTAATAGTACAAAAATATCTTTTAATTTGTGCTCCTTCAGAAAAGGTATTTGGTTATAAAAGTATCGCAAGCGTGAAGTAGTGAATTAACCTCGTAGTAGAGACATTGATTTTGAGCAAAGGAAGACATATGCAAAAGGGGATGCATCGCAATATCTTTCAATCACCAAACTAAAGTAAGATTGTAAAATTTTACATATTTTGCTAGCTATATATAAATAATAACGTTGTGTTGCTGCTATCTTTAACTTAACTCAAAAGTTTTTGTGTAATATTCCATAAGAATAGATATGCACATGCTTTTCAGTAGAAACATACCGACGTTGGTAAGACACAACGTCGCACTTTCTCATCTATCCTTTTTATTGTTTTTATCACAATATCCAAGTTTATTCTAAAAAATATTATCCTTTTTTATTTGCTCATGTATTTTATACCTAAAAATCAAATGATATGCTCTCACAATATAACAAAAAAAACGAATGAAATAAAAATATCAAAAAATCATTTTCTAAAACTTCGTTTTAGAAAAAGGTCACAGTGAAGTTTTTTCTCTAACAGAGGAATTTTGATTTGTCATTCTTTCGCGTTACTATAGAAAGTAAAAATATAATAACTTTTGCACATGAGTACGATAAGGAAATTCAAAAATACAAATCAGCGAGTGCTTCTGTAGCGCGGGAAAATTCAAATTTCTCGATTGGGAGTTCATAGTCCTCGGCAAACGCGTGCGAAGTCTCGTGTGTCGCAGCGCACGAGACCGGGCAGATGCGAGTTAAGAAAAAAGATCAAAACAAACGCACACGGCCCGGAACCGGCCGAACTCTCGTCTCGCGAGCCGAGTGCGCTCGATCCCCACTACCGGCCGTCCGAGGTTCGTGCACCTCTGTCGCGGGGTGAGAGAACCACGCGAAAGGAGATCGGCCGACCTAGTCTGACCCGAGAGCAGCTCGGGAGTAGTTCGAGTGGGGCGGGGAAGGTAGGGGAGGCAAGCGCTTTGATTAGAAGAGGAGAGGAGACTCGCGGACTGCCGTACAGTTGGATCGTGCGACGCCCGTGCATTATTTAGCTCTGGATCAAATTAATGTAGAAACTTCGGATTTCGAATAAAAAATTACAAAAAATTTAAAGATTTTAAAAATTAGGAAAACAATCGAATAAAATACTTTTTCTAAAAGTTATAAGCTTTTAAATTCAGAGGTCTATCAAAAATAGACAGTATAGCGATTGCCAGCGCATCATGGTATTGATACCAACTTGCCACTCATTGAATGTTTTCACAGATTGCATGTTGTATGATTGTATGATTGAATGTTTTCACAAATTTTTTGCTTACGCTTTTTCGACAAAAAAGAAAAAAAAATATTTTCAGAAAGGTGGCATCTTTGGGGCACTTCCGGCTGCTTAGCGGACCTAATATCCGGGTTAAGCAACGATTATAGGGATGCAAACGCTGTATGGTTGACCGGGTGACTGCAGCATTGAAGGTTCTTACGGCGGTGCCTTAGACAAAGAACGAAAGCTTAATTTAAATAAATAAATAAGTAAAATAGCACTATTAAAACAAATTAACAAGCCTGTAAAGAAAAGTTGACAACCAACGTTTAAACAAGTTGCACGATAAGACTATGTTCCACGATTACCTTAACAAATAAGTTTACTTAATTAATTCCGCAAGCAAAGAGGGGAACCGTTACCTCATACATAATAAGTCCGAGTAGAAAGAACGGAAAACCGCGATGCCTCTTAGGTAGAAAAGTCCTCGAAACGGATAGTTCCGCGGAATTTATTAGCATTGGTCGGGTCTGTACAAATTGAAGATTCCCCGTAGGCCTCGTGGGCGCCGACGCCTCGCAGCTCGGCAATGATTACCGGCGAGTATTACGAGAGCCGGGGGGCGTCAATTACCGGTACAAGCGGCTCGCGTCCACACGCGGAAAAGGGACGGCGAGTCAGGTGAGAGTGACGGAGAAAAGTGAAAGAGCGGCGTGAGCGCGGAAGCCGCGGGGGAAAAAGGGGCGCGAGGCAGGCGACGAAGGAAGCGGAGAGGCTCGCCGAGCCCCTACTCCCCGACGAAGGTGGGTGGACGCATGCGCGCCCGATCGAGCGCCGGAGCCTGGTGGGGCCGTTCGACCGGCCGTCGGATGCGCCTGTGTTGGGCGCCTAGCGTAGTCCGTGTGGCAGGAGTCGCGAGCCAGACTGCTGGGACGTGCTGGCGGCGTGGCGGTGCCTCCAAGCCCCGGTGTCGCGAGACAAATGGTAACAGACCGTCTCCTTTCCCTGACTCGAATCAAGAAAATACTTTCTTTTATTCCAAAATCGAAAAATCTTTTTTTAAACTAAAGGTAAAATACTTTTGCAATACAAATGCAGGTGCACACGTTTGTTTATTTATTTATTTAGCAATTTGTTGTCAAATATTAATTTGATCAAATTACCGCGTTTCTTTTTAATTGTAATATATTACAATGTCTGGACATATTTGACTGTTACTACTTAGCCTCCCTATTGTTATGTCTTTAACGGGATTATAAAGGAAGGATAAAATAATGCTGTTTTTTGTACAACTACTTTTATGAAATAGAAATCAGCAAACTACTAATTGGAAATTTGAAGGAGACCAATCGCACAAAAAATGAATACGTAATTGGAAAAACCTAGTGATCTACACATAGCGGCATAAAACTGAACACGCATGCGCCTGAAAATAAATAATAAGAGGTTTTAGAGATACCAAAATTGTGCAAGACATTAAAAGCGTGAAATAAATAGATGGCTCGAAAAGCGAAGTAAATCGGAGCCGAGATAAAGCAGAGCGCGAGCAGCATCGCCCGTGAGTTACAAGTAGTAACGACCGGTCGGGCCAGACCGCGGTGGCCGGGGCTGCCAGGCGGCAGGCGCCGTGACCGTACCCGCGACCGTCAGGCTCGCACACAGAGGCTCGCCTACACCCACGTCTCGCGTCCGCCGGGCGCGCACCTCCGGGTGGGGGCAGGCACACACGCTCGGAGCCCCGTCGAGCGCCGCACGGGAAGGGGAATCGGCTCTGGCGGCGGCTCGCCCGTACTGCGGGCGCCTCCGCGAGCTCAGTGCGTCCGTTCACAAGATGGCAGACGGGCCGTCCGCTGAAGATTCGTCGTCGTCGTCGTCATCAGTGGCGGAGCTCGCGAGTGGTGAAGGTGGTGCCTCGGTGGCGGTCGGTCGGGTGCCGCGCGAGCGCCACAAATTGTCCGCGATGCCGATCAGGCGCGGCCACTGCGACGAGCCGCAGCGGGGACGCGCGGGCAGCGGCAGCTCCGAGAGACGCGGCACCAGGCAGCAGCACTCGCTCGGCGAGGCCCCCGAGGACAGCGGCGCCAGTGCCAGTGCCAGCAGCCTCAAGATCGCGAGTGCGGTGGTGCTGGTGGAGCGCAGCGAGATCGCGACCATCGAGAGCCGCAAGAAGATGAAGCTGGCCGCGGGAGCCGCGGCGCAGCCCAAGAAGGAGCCGAGGGAGCCCAAGAAGGACAAGGACCGGCCGAAGCCCGCGGAGGAGTGCCAGCCGGCGGAGCCAGAGGTGACGCTGCTGCAGGAGGGCCAGCTCAAGAGGAAGAAGACGAGGGCGGCCGCGGCCGCCGCCGAGCTGGCCAAGAAGGCCGGCAAGGCCCGCGAGGACGCAGCCGGAGCCAACCTGGTGGGGCCCTGCGCCAAGAAACGCTGCGCCGATCGATACGACAGTTCCGAGAGCTCCGACAGGTACGTCCGCACCTGTGCCCATCCTCCTCTTTTCTTTCATTAATCTCTCCTTTTTGTCGCCGAGACGTGCCTCTGGATCTCTAAGCTCGACTTACGCGGTTATTACTCTTCCCGAGCGCTTGACCTGTGCACTCTTGTTGTTGAATAGATGCTTACTTTGCTTTATTCTTTTTATCTGCAATTTTCTTTCCACTGAGATCCATTTATTTTGTGTATTTTTGTAAGCGATCAGAGGAGATTATTCTTCCGGACACAAGTCGTTTACTGTATCCTTAGTTGCGTTGCATGATAAAAATCTACGTCAAATAAGTTCTTCGTATAATGGTTTCAGAAATAAAGTTTTAAAACCAAATTTCAGCATGATATAGGTGCACGCTGTAAACAATAACATTAATCCGCAGTTAAAAAAATCAGAAGAACACAAAAGCAAGTTGCAATTTTTTTTATTCAAAACACCGAAAATCGTTTTGTACGGTTTCCTTTGTTGTCTGATTTTGCAACCGCAATAGCTCAATTTTTTTGTCTCTCTACGCGTAAAAGATACAGTACACTGAATGATACTAAAGCGACATCGTAGGCACTGCAAGTCTCTTTTTGTATTTCGCTGATTCACTGGCGCATCCTTTGTCATTATTCTGTCTTTTGAAGAGAGCGATTATGACACTTTTGTGCGGTTGCCTTTGTCGCTCGCAAATTTTCTACCTTTATTTTGTTCAACTAGTAATAGAATTTGCACTTGAACTTACCCACACCCTTGAATAAGCACACACAGTAATGATCTGCTTTACGCGTCTTTGCCTGCTTACCGCACAAAATAAATTTCTTCGGTATCTTTTGTGATTGCAATTTCAAATTGATAGAGAAGAGCTAATTTGGTGTCGACTCGGTTACGGTCTGGCATCCCGCGAAGAAATCACGCTGCGGCGAATAATTGCGAATGCTGTGGAAATAGGCCAGCGCTAAGCAGTTAAACGAGCGGCATTAGACGTGCACGCGCGATTTAGCCGAGGAGAAGCCGAATTCGAAAGGCTGTCGATTCTGCTTAAATGCAATTGTCTTTTCGCCGCGCTCCGTCGCGCGTGAATGTTTCGCTAACGCGGCGAAACGCCAGCGTCTTGCACGATCACGAAGAATATGGCATTGTCTTGCATTTTTTCTCGCGGAACTGATCTCGGTAAAAATGAAGAAACGAAGCCGATAGTCGTTTTACCTATGAATTCTCTGTATTTTAGCGAAGTGGAGTCTCACGACGCGATCAAGTGGATAAAAGTAGGCGAACAGTTGTACTTTTTACGTATAAATATTTAGAAAGCACAATTTTTTGAAATATGGTCTGAGTAAAAAGTGTCAACAGAATGCGGCCTTTGTGGGCTATTAAAAATGGAATTTTCATTGATTAAAAGTAAAATGAAAAGTTAAGGGAAAACCGATAACTGACCTCAATACTCGAAATAAAAGCAAACTCCAGAATTTTTATGCACTGTCGACTCGCATCACACAAATATTTCATTTTATAAAAGCTTACTCATTTTAATACTTCATTTAATAATGTATTTTCAATTAAGAGTGATTTACAATCTACGTTAAAAATAAAGTTAATAATGGCAGTCCTTGTCAGTGAAAAAGCAGTGCACATAAAACTGAAACAAATTATTTCCACAAAATATTGACGCATCGGAATTTCAGGAATTAAAAACATTTTACGAATTTAATGCAATAACATTAAATATTTTTCACGATGATCTGCATGAAAAAAATGCAAAATCAATCTTACATCTAAAATCTTAATCTTGACGATAAAAAGTCTTACGTTGACAAGTGGTAGCGATAAGAATTAAAAACTGATAAGACAAGTTATCACAATACGCGTACGCCGGGGCATACCAATTATCTGCATAAGGAGAAATTCAACAATCGGTCAGGAAACTCCATAGCGACGCACAAACACCACGAGTCAATATTTTGAGAGCAACGCGGAGGCGCGCTTGAAATTTCAGTCTCTGTCTAGCTCGAAAAAAAGGCGCCACATCCGGAAGCCGATATCGCCTTCCGCGAATTCGCGAGCCCGTCCGATCGGCCGCGGCGTGGCATCGTCGTCTACGTATCCTGCGGAGCGACGCCGAGGGCCGGATAGCACGCGGAGGTCGTTGAACGTGACTCGGCGATCAGCGTATTTTCGGAGCGTGGGAAATCGCCGGGAAAAAGCGTAGGCTCGCGGGCACGCGGCTTTTTTCGCCGGGTATTGATTGCCCCTCTTGGCCGCCGGTGCGCGACGCTGCTCGCGCTTCTCAATATTCGGCGCTGGTGCTCTTCCAACTTTATTTACTATACACATCGCGCTGCAATCTCTTTTCTTTTTTAAATAACGCGTCTTTGTTTGATCAAGAAAATTATCGGTGTACCTTTAAATCTCGCATTGCGGAGTCCGCAAGTCTTTTGTATTCCACGGAGAAAACTAGCGCGACGAAAGGGACTAGAGTGACAATAAAACGCTCGGAGAGAAAGCGACATTGTCCCTTTTGTGCCTTTTGAAAATTTCAAGTTAGACCAGGAAGGCGCGCTCCCGGCACTGCGGGTGCTAGGGTATCCTCGGAGACGGATCTGCCTGACCCTCATTAGCACCTCCACAAACATCAGGCATTTGCATTCGTTACCTTTTTGTAAAACCCGCGCGCAAACCTTCCAACCATGCGCTACCTGCTTTCGCAAACTTTGGAGCTTACTGGTTGCACGAATTTCTTTTGATCGTGCCCATACTGCATTAAAATTGTTGTGTGTCTGTATGTCCAATCGACGAGGAATGATTAGATTAATTTTTGTAAATCGAACATAAATGCTCAAAAAATTTAATTATGAATGGATGATTGCGAATTTAGCCTTTGCGATATGTACGAAAACAAAAAATGTTTGATGATTGCTCTTTCAAAATGACGTTCACTCACCCGATAAGAAAAGATGGTGACAATTTCATGCACGACGGACGCGCCGTCGCAACATTTCAATAAACAAGAGCCACGAGTGCTGTCGCAGGCGCTACAATTTATGCATAGACCGATCAGCACGGGTGATAAGCACAGAGGGGTGTACTCTAAAATCTTCTCTCAGTCCTTTTTTGTATAAAATAATTTTCGTTTTATCAATTTATACGATCAATTAAAATTTCTCAGGTAAGAGAAATTTTAATTGGTTAATCATACCTAATTTATTCATAGGAATAGCTATTTTTAAATAGGAATAATAGTTTTTTAAAAAAAATATATATAAATTTAAAAACTTATTACATTCCACTTTCGTCATAAAAGAGACAGATAAGATGCCGTGAACGCGGACGATAACGTCCAGTAATTCACTCGAATGAACTTCTCTGAAACCTTTGAAGTTTTTCAGTGCTGATGGTATTCCAACTTTAAATTCTAATCTGCTTAAATTTATTTCTTTTCGTTTGAAGTCAAACGAGATTTTCACGAGTTATATAATTTTATCATACCGTCACTACTTTTATCTTCTATTTAAAAAACATATTTATAAAACAGCAAGTTGAAGTCATCGAGGTTATTTTTAGATTTAGTTCATTCAAATAATCAAAATGCAGAAAAACTGTGGATAAAAAGGTGACTGATCAATGAAAGGTCTATCGCTCCGCGGTAAGCAGCCATCACTTTCGAACACACAAGTGCAAACATCAGATGACAGATGAGACTAAAAAATGAAGGGGAAGACATCCATTGTGTGCATCTGGCGAGATATTAATGACTACATTGTTATCTCGGCGATAAGCAGAGCCATGCAACCCTTGCGCCTGGTTTTTGTCTTGTTCATTACGTGGGGTGACTTTGTCACAGTGAACTTAGCCTCCTCCATTTTTCTCCCAAGAGAATTAATTATTATTTCTTACGAAGTAACGTTAGTTTCGAATCGAAACGAATCACAAATTTAAGCGAAATTTAAATTCACGAACAATAAGGCTCGAAGTTATGCATAAGTTTAAATTAAAATAAGATAATGGACTTTTTATTAGTACTATGACGGTGCCGACGAAAATAAAAGGGTTACTGCATGTTATAAAACGGAAAGTATTATCAAAATCAAAATTCATTTTAAATAATCATAAATAAGATTCATTTAAAAAAGTATGATGCCGTTAAATTCAAATTAAAATTTATGTACAGCACATAAAAGCCTATAAAAGTTTCATTCAACATAAAGCTGCCGTTTACAGGGGTGAAGCGTATATGATACGTAGGTTACTACGATGCAAAAATCAATAATTTAGGTTTTTTTCATTCTAGACTAGTAGAGAGTACTCATTAGTAAGCTTTTGGTCTTTTTAGGTATGAATCTTATTGTTATTAGGATTTTTCGATTTTTATCTCGACTTCTGTTAAATGTAAAGTTTTCAAGATTGGGTAGAATGATTCTTTCTTGTTGTCTTTTTACTTTAGACAAAAGTCTGTAAAGTACAGGCCCTCATAAAGTAGTGAGGACGTTTTACATCCTTATATCAATGAATCAGAAATTTTTTGTCAACCACAATGACGAAATTACGACGAAACGTAAATGAATAAGCGATGAATTACTAAAAGAATTTAATGCAGCGCTCATAATTCGTTGAGAAATCTATTCATCTCGCATAAATTTAAACTACTGCAGAGCAATAAAAGGGAAATTATTGTCAATTCCGACGAACGTTCCTTTAAAATATGAATATATCGAAATAATTCGTATTCTTTATCGGCACGCAAGCCATTAACTGACGAGCCGTCGCATTTACTGCCTCGTGCGCCCGAAACAGATGTGAAAGCTCGCAGTTCGAGGCGGCTTAATTAAACCGCTTTATCGCGCCTTTTCCGCCAGGCCGAAGGAAGCCCCAGCTCGTCCTTGATCGGGGGACCGGCGGTTCGGGGACCTCTCGCGCCTGTCCCGCTGGCCCTGACCGTGAAAGTGAAATTGTTCGTGAATGGGACCGCCGCTCTCGTTACCGTTAAGCGTAACGATGGCGAGCTTACGTAAGCGCATTTTTTTCCTCGACTCGAATTTTTGCCGAGCAACGTGTGTGCCAGATCCCGCGCAGCCAGCTTTTTCGACAGATTCCTTGCGGCTTCGCGCCCCATGGAAGTCACTCAAACTCGCGGAGCACCGTTACGCGACAAATGCTTTTTCTTCTTTTGAACTTGGCTAGTTCGTTGGAGAAATAGAAAAGTTCATTTCGTTTTAGGTTGAGCAAAATTAGTGTCGTTCGAATGAAAATGTTACTTTGCTCCGCGATAGGTCCGTAAAGCAGCTGCGAGAAAAAGCGAGAAAACCTCATTTAGCCGGGCGCACGCTCGAGCAAAAAGGCCCCGACGCGGACGCACACAGGCGCGCGCGGAAATGACACGAGTAGGCGAGCGCGCCGGCCGAGCAAGCAGATGCATCACGCGTCTCGGCCTCGCCGAGGCTTTCTAATTCGGATTGCGAAACGCTCGGCTCGCAAGCATGGGAAAACCTTGCGCCGTAACCTGTAATACCTCATTCCGCCTCTCTTTTTCCTTCTCCTTCGCCTCGGCGATTCGCTCGGCCCTAAGTGCGCAGCCGCTGCGCGCCTCGCAGTCGCGCTTTTCGCGCGTTGTCGATCACTTTTTGCATCTGTCAGTCATTGATTTTTCGCGGATTGATTTATGATTTTTATTGGACGGGCGCGCGTTTATGCCTTGCGCGTCTGCACTTGTGGCGAGATTCATTTTTTTTACAAATTTCAAATTGTCGAGTGATTTTAATGTTCTTGGAAAATTAATGAAACTAACGAAATTAAAAACGTCTCTATCTTCCACCCATTGCTAAAATGTGGTATCTTCTTTCAGGAATTTACTCGCTAGTAGTACTTTGAATAAAGCAAAATTGCACTGTATTTTAATGATCGTCTAACTTTTAGCTGCAGAACTTTAATTTAAAAGTTAATAAAATAAAAAGATAAATAAGAATAGGTAAAAGAATCGCTAATGAAGCAGAGAGCA
Source organism: Eurytoma adleriae (assembly GCA_900480045.1). Classification (NCBI taxonomy): domain Eukaryota; kingdom Metazoa; phylum Arthropoda; class Insecta; order Hymenoptera; family Eurytomidae; genus Eurytoma; species Eurytoma adleriae. The sequence goes on from UXGC01000295.1 coordinate 103,445, forward strand.
ATGGCTGAAAATGAGGAAGGGGAACGGCTGAGCTTGAGCGAAGGTCTACAGCAGCTGACAATAATTTCCAGGCACGTTTCTCTACTCTTCCCTTCTCTCTTGTCCCTTGCCTCTTTTTATTTTCATTTGCGTTATTCTCGTCTGCATCGGCTGCAATCCTCGAGAGTCAAATAAAACGCGAAAGCCCAGACCCTCAGGCCGGCTTTGTGCGTCTGATTGGTCTACTTTAGCGGATTATTGCTATTGATTGTTGAATGTGCTTGCAAAAACGGCTCGGAAATTTTGATTCTCAAAACAGCTTCGCTCGTTTGAATAATCGATATTTCGCTTTATATAGAAGGTCTAGATTTTCGACTAAATAAAACTCGATGAAATTTTAGCGCAAAACTGGAACTCCTTAAATCGATCGAAACTAGTGCACAAGCAAACTTTTGTTGGATTCTGGAATGCTTTCATTAAAATAGCCGCGACCCGTAACTCCGACGTCAGGCAGTAAACTAGTAAAATCGTCGTATTTTCACCTTCGGAAGGAGCAACTTTGCGAAGTCAATTATTCAATTTCCTTGGGAATCGGGCAATAAACACGGGCGAGTACAATCGATTCTATCGGTCAGCGCGCTCGTTTCTCTCGATTTTGCGATTGCGAAGCAGCGGAGGAGCGGAGGCGGCATTAATCACTCGTTAAAGGGCGTCACCCGTCGCCATCATTTATATCCGTCCAAAGAGGGTAGCTTTCTTTCGCGTGCACTCGGTACCCATCGTGGAGGCCGGGAGAACTCTTTCTTCTAATTGTTTCCAAATTCGTGGCAGCTCATCGATCGCGCCTCCTCTTACTTTTTCACTTTCGCTCCTTTTAATTGAAAAGTTAGCGAGAGCAGAGTAATCAGGGACGATTGATTCTTTCTTAACTTTTTTAATTAAACGAATTAGATTAACATAAATTTAAAAGTCTTTATAATTCCTCGGCAGTAGTCATTGAAATTGTTAAGTGAGGCTGATTACTTTATTGAAGGCTAATAATAAACAGTTTCCTTGTGAAAATATGAAAGAATTATATTAACCCAGAGAATGAAGCCGACAGGAAGAGTAAAATTGAAGAAGGGAGACAGAGTGTTGACATTAATTTGAGAGGTCATGGAAGTCAATAAATTGATTTGCATTAAAGTGATGATGCAGTGCGGCTAACGTGCATTCATTCTTGCTTCGACCAAAGAAAGCAGCTATCATCAAAATAAGAAAACTTCACTTCCTCTCAAATGCCTTTTCACAATACGTTTATTTGTCAAAACTACTTTTTGTAACTAAGGTGTAAGGAGGACATCTTTTGTAGAAACAGCGAGTCTAATACGTCAACAATGGTATTAAAAATAAGAAAAAGCCGATCGGAAAAACGAAAATTATTTGTCGTAGCGCTTTTTACGTGTTCATGTGGCAACGTAACTTTAAAGCCAACAAAAACTTACTTAACAAATACACCGTATTTGATAGTAAGAGTTTGCAGGCGAACGCAAGTGCAGTCGGGCACCGAAGACTCATCCAAGAAACTGATCTAGGGGAAAAGCGCATGATCACCCTTCTACCTGTCTTCTTACGCACTTAAATTCTGTGTTGGCGTGCACTTCGAAGAATCCTGCTTGTGCAACTCGCTCCGTAACAGCCGTAAAGCAACTAAATTCTCGCGCGCAACTGTTTTTCCGCGCGAACTCCTCGATGAAAATTCACTTGGCCGGATTCTCGAGATTCAGCCTGGGGAGCGCATCGCTCGGTCTAGGGCTTAATTGATCGGGGCCTTTTAAAACTCGATCGGCGACATTCCCCGCTCCGATCAACCTTTTTCACCGCACTAGCGAACGTCACGACGGGAATGCGATTGTATGCTTCGATAATCCTCTTCTTTACGGATGTCCATTGCACGTGTGGCTCACGTGCAGCGGCCCCTCTCATTTTTATGCCGATAATTGGAAGAACAAAATTTTTTCACCGCGTGAATCGAACAATCGTCGTTTTTAATTACGTTATCATCGGAAAATAAAAAATTTATAATCGACGGAGCACGGAAATTCGGTGGGTCGGGAGGGCGGCGCACGAGGAGGACTTGTTGCGCGGGTAGCTCCAGGAAGGCGGGCTCGCGCAAGGGACGTCGGAGGCGGCGCGATGGGAGAAAGGGCTCGGCTAGCTGCTCGCTCGCCCGGGTATTGATCCAACGCGCGCTGCTGCATACGTGGCGCTGCAACAAGCCGCGCGCTATTTTCTCGCCCAGCACCGTTGCCGCCGGGAAATTGACGGATCGAACTCCACTGCCTACCTACACGAGTTTTTCCTCTTTTATTTTTATTGCAATTTTCTTTTGTCGACGTCGCTCGGAATTTTTGCGCGCTGAGTCTGGGTGTGGTTTGATTTGTCCCCTTTGCCGTTTTATGCTCCTCGCAAAGGAACAATGAAAATTTTATTAGAGTTAAACTAAAAAAACTTAAAAAATGGATTAAAAACTTAAAATTAAATTTTCGTTAATTGTATTTGTTGCAGGTAAGCCGATGGTTTTCAATCAAATTACTCACCTAAAAATTTGTGAGTAGCCGTTACGGCATCCGCATCTTTCAGCGATTTTCCTCAAACGTTCTCACACCTATTAATTTCTTGCGCGCATAAATCACGATAAGCAGTAATGATTAAAATCGGTCGAAAGCTTTGAAAGTACGCTGGCGCCGCGCGCGCATGCTTTAGCCTTAGTCTTAATTAAGAAGGCGCGCAGAGGAGAACGCAGGGGATGATTAATCGTGGCAAGGTGTAACTCGCTCGCGCCTTTCCCACTTTCTCTCCGGCGCAAAGGGCCGCACGAGGCGCACTCGTTAGCCGAAGAAAGGGCGAAAACACTAACGCTGTTTCCGCGCGTCCGCGTAAGAAACACCGGTTCCTTTATACACAACTCCTCTTACTGCGTTAAAGTTCTTTTATTCTGGTGAAAGAAGTAACCTTCTCTTTCAAAATAGATAGAGGCTGTTCTATAAAATTATTTTTTAAAAAACTGTTTGAGTTTATCGTTTCTTAAAGTCATATATCGGAACTTGGAACTTTTAATTCGCAAGGTAGCGGGCGCGTACCTTCCTGTTAGTTATGAATCTCTTTGGTCCAGGGGATCATGGAGTTCGCGAGAGCGGACGAGTCGTTTCGGCGTGGACCGGTGGTGGGGACTATTCAGTAAGGCTTCAGTGAAATGATAAAATATATATTTTCTCATTCACCATCAAATGGATGCATCGAATTCTGTTCCGGCACTTTTTGTATATATAAGTAACAAAGTTTTTAGTGGATTCTCCACTGTTAAGAGTCCTTGTTATCGAAAAATTCAAGATATTCTGACAATTTTAAAACTTAATCTTAACGAATATTTCCCTAGTAATTCCGTGGCATAAAATGAAAATACTGACAGACCATGAAATCGAAATTGAAATTAAATACTAAGCCGCTTTTCAATACTAATATCTATCTCATTGGCGCGCCGGCAGAAAACCTCCCTACGGTTTCAAGCTCGTAAAGAGCGAGCCGCGAGTGCAAAAAAAATCGCCGGAGAGGTATTTCGAGCTGGCGAGCTCGAGTGCACAGCGCGAAACGAGAATATATTCCTTACATAAAATCTATCCTTCGAGCCACCGGCGAGGTGCGCAGCCTCACTTTCACTCATTCGCGCCGAGGTGTACTAACGCCGCGCAGACCGAGGCGCAGGCGGCAAAGGCTAAAAAAATGAACGCGCTTAGCCTGCGCTACAGCCGACGCCGGGTTTCATTATTAGAGCTCGTCGCAGCTTTATCGCTCCTGCGCGCGGCGCGTGCACGTGCAAATCCTGTGACTATGAGGCTCGGCGAGTTGCTCTCGTTGATTTAATGCTCAATGCTTTTGTTCCGACCTTTTTTATAATGTTTAAGTAATTTTATTTTGGAAAGAATTGATAGTTAATCCAAATAAAACCTTTTAATGCTCAAATCTCTTAAGACCTTATCGAGGCGGATGCGTTAAGCTCGTCATTAAACATTCAGCGTTGCCGACGATAGTCGACCTGAAACTTTCGAAGCGCGAGAGTTTGGTAAATGTTTAAACATAACGTGAAAACTATACCTGTTAGATATTAGAACGATCGCGAAATAAAGGGGCCGCGAGTCAGCTCGTATAAAGATCAATCTTTCAGTTGTATTAAAGGCGGGTTTAAAGCGAGTAAAAGCAAACACGATTCGAGTGCGGGCAACCGGGCGCACCTGCATTTGCTTACGAGTGTGTTTATGCCGATAGTAAACTCGCCTCAAATCGCTCCTGCGATTTCCCCTCGAACGTTAAGTGAAGCGAGCCTCGCCGAATAAATGAGTTTTTATGCTCGAGGATGAACGGCCAGCGCGCAGGTGGTCCCTTGATATCGACAATAAAATGCAATTATAAATGCACTGATGAAAAATAAAGTCCCTGAGTTTTTGTTAACCAATGAGACTTATTGTTGAATAATTGTCGAGGGATAAGTCGATTTGAACGGAAGATTAGATAAAAAGTAATTGAGACGGGCTTTAGTGTCTTTTCTATATTGCTGAAAAGTAAACCGAAATTCGAATGCAAATGTGACAAGTACGCGCGCATCGCTTTCTGCGAAACCTCTATTTTTTGCAGCAGGAACGATCATTAGGCAGTGCCATAATTTTTTTATTCGCGTCGGCATTAAAACTTCACTGCGATTTCTGCTGGCGAAACATCCAGCTCGGTCGACCAAGGTAGATCCTTATCCTCTTTCCACACGCGGACGGTTATTAGACGAGGCTTTACGAGCTCGCAGACGCGAATTTATACGAGCGACGGCGACGTCCATCGGACATATCGTACCATTCCGTCCAGGCTTTTATGAGGAATAACGCAGTTTCACCTGGTGCAGTTGCACTTTGCTTTCAGTAGACTTCCTGCGTTTTCAAACGATTCGCCCATGCCAGTGCAAACGTTAAGGCCATAAATAAAGACGTTTTTCGACGACTCAAATTGCGAATTATCAATTTGATAAACGGCCCGTCAAAAGAAATTAATAGCGTCTTTTAATTTGGCTATCTTATCCCGCGCACCACGCCCACGAGCGTACCCTCGGCTATCAATTAACATTTAATTTCTCGCGAGATAACGAGAATCGCGCGTAGAGTATCGGCTCATATTTTTTCAAGCGTCACGAGGCAGAAGTGCACACGCGCGGGAGCGCGCTTTTCCTTGATCCCTCCTCCGGCGGCAAATTGCATCGGCGAGGCCGCGGCGCTAATTAAAATGCGCTTTCTGCGAGCGAGCCGAGCCTCCGCGTCGTCCGGCCTCTCTTTCTCACTCGGCTCGGCTGCACCTTGCGCAAGCACCTCGGGCGCGCGTGCCTCGAGTCGCGCGCGCCGTCGCAGCCACTTCCCGATGGGAGGCGCGTCATCGATCCGCGGGATCCGATGACTTTGGCGGCTTGAGTTCTGCTCGCCGCGCTCGCTGCTCCAAGGCTGCGCTTTGCCACTAAATTCACCAAAGAAGCCAGGGATTCGGGCACTTTTTTTTTTTATTTTTTCAGTGTAGGTTCGAGGGACATTATTAATGGCCCGCGTCGGGAGTGCATTTATTTTTATACAGCGGCGCTATGTTGACGTATAAAGCAATTAAGGAATATATTCAGTGAACGCGCGCAACCTCCAGCGAGGGGCGCGCAAAGCAGTGGGTCAGCAGTGACAGTGAAATCTCGTGCGTGAGCTAAATGCTCGCCTCGACTCCCAAGATAGCTAGAGGAGGAAAGTGGCAGTGCGCGACTCGGTCCGCTTTCTTGTCGGGCGCGCGCGTTATATTCACGTGCGCGCGTTGCATAGCTGCGACTGCATAATCCAGAAACGCTCGAAGCGCTTGCCTATTCATAATACGAATTTTCTCGCTTTTTCTGCAACATTATTTCACGATCGTCGACACTTTTCCATTTATAATTGACAGACGTTGCGTAAACTTAACGTGAAACTTTGTCGGCAAATAATTAATGTATCTTTATCACGTACTTGACACTAAGGCGCTCTGTTATGAATTTATAATTAGCAGAGCGATGTTAGTAGGTGCGTCTTTACTGTGCAGTCTTTACTTTGTATTCGTACTCTAAAGTTTGCTTGGAATAAAAAATGAAATTTGAACAAGTTTTTTCTTCCACATCTCTAGTGTAAAAAATGTGAGGTATTGAAATAACAGGAGATAGAGTCGAAGTTAGCGGGCCTCTCGATCCGCTGGGCTCGTCTCCGAGAGCCGCACGAACGCTCGCGGTAAGTTTAATCGAGCGCGACCGAGCCCGCGTCGTTCCACAATGGACTAGCCGCTTTCTAAATCCCCTCACCGGCCCGCTTTTTCTGCATAAAATTATGCACGCGCTGCGAGGCCGAATGCGACCCGACTCTTTCCCCTTTTAACGAGTTTTCTGCGAGATTTATCGGAAAAGCAAGTTCGTCTACAAAAAATAAAAACTTCATTTCATTATTATTAATATTAAATTACGAATTTCTTTAACGTTGCTTTTAAGTATAGAAATTGCTTATACTTTTCGCTCAAAGAAACTTTCCTTTTGTTTTTTCGACCGGTTGTCAATACTAAAATAGTATAGCGACAGCTCTAAATTGTTTTGATTTCTCAGAGAGAAACGAAAGAAAGGGCAGTCATAACAGCGCGTGTGGCCTTTAGTTTCTTTCACTCTCTCGAGCCCTTCGCGACGTTCGTCCGAACCCTGGAGAGACCCGCTCAAGAATTATTGTTTAGACTGAATCTGAAAGCTCGTTGAACCCTCTAGCATTTCGCTTTATTTTTCTCTGCCATCGATATACTGTTACTACCTCGTTTATCGCTCCCCGACATGAATCACTCATGAAGATCATAAAAAAAATTCTTGTCGGTTGTTAACCATAAGCCGGGACATTGAAAATTTCATTGCATAATTTTAAAAAATAAAGAAAAAGGGAATGTCACGCAGTGATGGCGTAACGTTTTAAATAAAACAAATAAAAGTAGCCATAACTACGGGCATAAAAAAATTGTTATCGGCCGCGCGTTGAGTAGACATGTCACCCGACGCGACTCAAGCATGAAGTCCTGCTCCCCGCGCTGACGTCGTTTCCAGTTACGCTGCAAGTGCAACATAGGCAGTTTTTCAAGTCCCCTCGTTCCGGGCTCTTTCAAGGTTAGCGAAACTCGCGCGAGCACGAAGAGCATAAATTACTGCAATTTCCGATCGCCGAGTCTTTGTTTACACGCACGCCGTGAAATCTCGAGAGCGCAGCGACAGTATAGAGCGAGCGCCACTCGAGGCCCCCCGGGACTATCCATCACTTAGTTCTCCGCGACTTCGGGGCCCGTTGCGCTCGGACCCTCCTCTCCCCAATATACGGCCCCAGATGAATCCCGATCCACTTGACGCTGCTGTGCGTACAACAAAAAGCGCGAGTTTAGTTTAATGCCTCGTCCCTTGCTCTTACTCTCGCTCACCTGTTCGCGCGCTTGCGCTTACACGGCTCTACAATTTCAAGTTTTTGAAGCGACCTAACAGAATCTAAGAATTTGGATGGAGAAACTGGAGGAAGTCGTCCTCGAGAAGCGGGAAGCGAATGAAAGTCGTTAAATATTCTGCCTCGAAAAAAGACGCCGGTCGCACGTGCGCCGCAGCCCGGCTCCTTTTGAGGTCGGAAGGCGCGCAGCTGGATCATTGTGCGCGCGGCCGCACAGCTGATGTTTACGTCGCGCGTAATACGATCGGTAAACACTGCGGCGCTCGGCTCCCTCGCCGCCCACGATCATAATACTCGCCTCGCGTACGCATACGCGTTCGAGCGCTTTCAATTTCTAAACGATCGTTTGCGAGGAATTTCAAGACGTTGAAAATTTTTGTAACTTTTAAAAATTCAGTCCATCGTGAATATGTATCCAGTTCAGATTGGACCATTTCCATAAAAAAAGTGTTTATAAACAAAGTCAGATAAATTAAAATTAATCGCCGAGTACAAGTTCTTATCTTGAGTAAACGTTTTTTTTTACAAAGTTGTACCGCATTCTATGCATATATAAATGTTAAGAGATCTGTCACAGGGGTTGCTTCCAAATATGAGTTAATGATATCGTCATAAAATAAGTAAAATGAAAAATGGAACGAAAGGTTTGCATTGCAGGTGTTGTAAGCACCGGAATACTTACAACAGCGATGTAAAAAAAAAATTAGCCAAAGCGGATTTTCGCGCGTCAAGCCGTTTTTCCTCGCTCCACGTTTCAAGCGCTTTTTATGCTTCCATTGCGACTGCTGCACAAAAAGCAGCTTTGCTTCCTGGTAATGTACTTATAAATATAATATAATAAAATTTTGAGTGCGCATTAATATTTTTAAATCCGCATTGAATATAATAAGCATTAATCTTGTTTTGTTTTGATGATCAGTGAATTAAAAAATATTTCAGATGCGGTTACATCGGCGTCTACTGCTCTCTATGCATTTAATTACGACCAGGTTGTTAATTGCACGGTAATGGTCGGGCGTTAGACCGGGAAATGAGGCGTGTGCCTCGGCCGCGGAAATTAATGTTCGACTCGGAGAAAAGAGAAACGACGGACGCGAGTGGATCGATGGTGCAGATTAGCGCCAGGCTCTTCGGGCTTCGCCGAAGGGTTTTCCATGATTTACTGGAAGCGGGCCAGGGGATGTCGCTTGCGGATATACGGAAACATCCCTTTTCTGTTTTTAGAGGAAAGAATTTTTAATTCCAGTGCAGACGCGCATAAATCTGCTCGAATCAAAATTTGCTTCCTTATTTAAAAGAGGCACAGACAATGTTTTAAATTTTATCCAGATTTAAAAGAGCTTTATAAGAGCTTTATTACTGTGCTCTTTAAAAGAGCACAGAAATTATTACTGTGGATTCTTATCTAACAAAGTATCGATAAATTTTGATTTGAATATTTTGATTTTCATCTCTGAAAATTCCAAAGAGTTTAGTAACGAAAGTTTTCCTTTAACGATTGACTAGTTACAGGATATTTCAGAAAAGTTATTTTTTTGTTTGCATGTGTGTCAACATCCATTAAACAGGTTATTTGCTAGGGATTTAAATTGCATTTATGATTGATAAGCTATCGATTCATAAAATTTTACAGGTAATATTGCGATCTTATGCAATGTTGTTAAAAATATATTTATTTTTCATTCATCATGATCCATCGATTCATGTTATTTAACGTTTCACTGAACTGATAAGTTTAAGGACGTAAAACTCAATAATTTTGAAGAATTGACTAAATTTTATTTTAACCGACGCGAAAGACTCTAAACAATGACTTTTTATCTAGTAAGTCACAACTATTTCTAGAATTTGAGTACAATCTCGACTGACCTGTTCAGTGTAAGTACGGAGGAAATTTGACAGGCAGTACGATCGCCATGACGCAATGCACGTGCGCTTTTTTCCACATTAACATGCGTAATGACCGGTGGCACGTGACACGCGCCGATTTCCGTTACACACGCGCCCGTAAATCATCGCGCCCGGGGGAGGGCCTCGACTGGTTCTTCGCGCCTCGCTTTAATTGTTCCAACCACCGCAGCCGATTGGACTGCGATTTATCACTCGTACTTAGCGGTTCACTCGGTATGCTAAATAGCGGAGCTTTTGCCGAGCGCGCGCCAATTGCGCGTTCTTTCGCTAAAATGTAAATTATCTCTGATGGCTACTTTTTTTTAGCTGGCATGAGTATTAATTTTATCGCAAGATTAATCGCTGTTTTTGCAATATTAGTGTACTTTTTATTAAGCGGCTTTGATGTTCTTTTATCGAGTGATATAGAGGTAGCTTTAATATTGGCTTAGATTAGGCACACGACTTTTTTCAAATACTTCCTTTCATAGTAACTCATTTTTTTCAAAAGTAGATTTACTATTTGGACAGCGATGGAATTGATAGCTTATCATATCTCATTTTTAAAAGCTGTTTCTATTCCAATATAAAAAAGCAATAAAAAAATTGAAATGTATCAAATTTTTATCTATTTTTTCGAACGTATTGATCGATTCGTTTTCATTTTTTTTCTAAAAACTCTGAACAAAAGAATAATGCGAGGAGCGAAACTTACTTAGTTGTAGCCGAAGCAAAACAGGCCACCTTGCGCACCTTCGGCCGGTTGCCCCAACGGCGCCGCTCGATTTGCTCGATTTCGGTACCGGAGATGGGCAGAATTTGCGGAATGTCCGCGAGGCCAGAAAACCCGTCGGTCCGGTTTTTTAATTGCGCACAGGAGAGGGACGAACGCTCATTCGACGCGCGGAGACGGGAGGAGTGGGCTCGTCGGGAGTCAGGTGCCGCGAAGGCGAAAGCAAAAGTGAGACCGTTTTTTTAATGACAATTTACAGTTGCTCTTGCTCGCCGAGTTGGTGTAACTTACTCATTGAGTTGATTTAATTTTTTTCAATTATTTAATATTTCGTGCAAAAACTAGGATAATTACAAAATTCTGCAGTATATTCAATTAAATTATGTGGCAGTAAGAAAACAAAGAGTTGAATGTTTGCATTAGGTCAATGAACTTGCGCAAAAAAGTATAAATCGTTAAATAAAAAAATAGATAAATTAGATTTAGAAAGAAAAATAGTATTACGTGCCGAGATGGTGAGAAAGCTGACTTAATCTCGTTAAGACAAGACCGTTAATTCGCCTTTTTATTTTATTAAGGCGACTGGGATCGATCGATAAAAGTACGACTTTCCGGCGTCTTTTTCTCCTTAACTCGCGTGCATCGGCATTATAAATCTTGACTGTGCCATATTCGATATTAAAATGTTCACGCAGGCAAAGCACCGTCTGGATTTGTGAACTGTCTATTTATCACACGAGACATCGGGACTGGATGCAACTTATGATTGAATTCAATTGGATTTTTTTAGATAAATAATATTCATTTTTTACGCCTATTATCAATTTCTTATCAGCGTTTCTTTCTAAAAAAAAGAATCTTTGTAGATTAGTTTTAAATCATTTTTAAACAATTTATCAAAACTATTCAGGAGATATATATAGATATTGCGTGTATTAAGCTTTGTTTTATAATCTTCTGGAGAGTTGCATAAAACCTGTTTAAATACAAACATTAAGATAACAATAAATGTTAAGATAAGAATTAATTGTGCGTTAAGCAGTAACTTCACTTTCATAAAATAATAATTCGATGAATTATTGCTGAAACGAATTGAATTTTTTTTAATGTCTAAAAAATATAAATAATGATTTTAAACACGAAAATATACTTTTGTAGATAACCGCTAATCTATTTGCTAATAAAAATAAATGGTTTATCGACGTAAGCTTTTATCAAAGCTATACAATTCTGACTAATCGATGAAAGTGTGTCTGAAACATTTTTGTAAAGCGCTTAATATTTTTATTATTACTATTACTTCCGGTAGCATTGAAAAAAACACTTAGGTGTTATGTAATAACATGGTGACTAAAAATTATTTTAAAATTCAAAGAAAATGTATCGTAAAAAGTTATTAACTAATGAATCACTTTGTTTTAAATTAATAATTTCTTCATTTACGTCTTTTAGCTATACAATATTTAAAATGATGGAAAAAGTAGCCACTGTTAAGGTGCCACGAAAAAGCTGAAGTTGTGTAATTGCGTCGGCGTCTTTTTTAGGAAGAAAATCTCACACAAAAAAATTCATGTTTCTCGTTGTTGAAAATCAGTTATGTACCCAGTTTAAGAGTAATTCACCAATAAAACTGAAAAAATTACCAGGCACGCGCCCTATAATAAACATCTTATCCTATGTAACAAAGTATAAACGAAAATGTTTCGCAAATTGTTCGTGTTGTCATTCAGAGATTACGCACTCCGTCGAGGAGCGCGATGAACTTCTCGGCGTTATCTTCTCGATGCTTCGGCAATGTAAGTACGACGCAAGCGCTGAACAGCTGACGACCGGCATGGGCGCGTCGATTGATCTAGCGAGAGCGAGAGGGCAATACTCGCCGTGATAAAAGTTCGCGTGTAAAAAGCGGGGAAAGGAGATAAGCCGATAAGTACGGCGGCTTCTTTGAGGAATGCTCAATCACGTCTGTACCCTCATTTTTTACTTCTAAGCAACGGAGCAACGATTAGACACAGTCAGCATTTTTTATGAAAATTAACAGCGTTGACGTCATTAGCACTAAAAACATTTAATTAAACAAAGGCGTTTCTAGAAATTTCGAATGTCAGCTGGCAGGTCGACCGACGGTCAATGCGAAGCCAACATTGCACCGAGCAGTTTTTTTTATCGCTATCAACTCGCCAATTTAGGACGCGCTTGGGACTATGTAAGAACAATAATTGTAAACGACAATTTGCGTTATTCAACCGACATCGTGGAATGCGCTGGTAAAAAGCGATTGCGGACGGTGTCGAGTCGCCCGTGTCGTGCGCGTGCCTTTTTTTGCCCTATTCGATGATAATTCGCTGAGCGAACCAGTTCAGCGAAAATGGACATGCGCGTGGCCCGCGGCGGTGAGCCTTATATGCGCCGGATGTGTCAAGCTCGGTATCGTAAAGGTTTGTCTCTTTCGATCGGAGCAACAAATTGCTAGTGACTACTGTTTCTGATGGAAGGAAAAAAAGACCTGAAATAAAATATTAATTATTGACTCGTAAATTATGATCTCCAAGTATTATCATTTATAAAATCGTGTGAAACAATCTTCCAAAGATAATGTAACATTTTTTCCCGCGACATTTAGTGATAATTAAATTAAATCAAAATCAATGTAGAATGAAATCTGTTGCGAGTTGTCGAGCAACTTCATTCATGAAAAACCTTCAAAATTGTTCGTAATTGGACGCGGTCAAATTTTCCAAGTGCATAAGTATAAGAAAAGATAAGCGGACGACTTTCGGTGATAAATCAAGTCATGGTTTATTACAATTTGAAAAGATAAAAAGTAGAACAACATTCTTCTTCATATATTGTGAAAATATACCATGTCATAATAAACTGTTGTTTCGTCATTTCAGAAGTATCACTAAATGCATAATCCACTGTGATATAACCTTATAAATAAGAATGTATTTTTTTCTCTTTTCTTTTAAAAAGACATTTCAATTATGGTGGAGAATAACCCTGCAATTGTCATGTTAGTAATTGGAAGCTGCGCTGCCCATTTTTAGTTATTCGTTTCTAGACGTGCAAGAAAAGATAATCAAATTTGTAAGTAAGCGTAACGATGCTAGAATGAGTAGTAAACAGCAGGGGAAGAAAGTAAAAAACGGCGACGGTTGAAATGTAGATCAAGAAACTTCGCTTTGTCTTCGCTCGTAGTATCATTGCTTGCTGCCCTGAGCATTTTTGTTTTGTCAACAGAAGCCACAGATATCCAACGGACGATGTAGCGTAATGAAACGCTGGAAGATAACGCTTCAACGGGGCACAGCTACGAAGCTTGTTTTATGATACGTGCGCGTGTTCGACTTTTGCACAAGTCAAGGTTTGCGCTCATTGAGAGAGATACATTGTTGCGAAGTGAAATTACAGGTGTATCATTGAAAATTTCGCACGTAAATGATGTGCATATTTATTTTAACTCGCGAAACGTTGATAACAGTATCAAAAATATCTTTGCTTCAGAGAGAAATGTTTCTTTTTTATTTTTCGATCCTTTCAATCATCTGCGCTTTAACTTATCAAATAAATTAAGTTTAATTAAAAGTTTCGAAGAAGCTTTGAAAAATAAAAATAATCGTAATCCATCGAAAGCTCCTTCTCAGTATACGTATTATTTTCATCGTAAATAATAATTGCACTTCACGATCAACATCACGTAAGCGAAAACAAAGAAAAATCGCTGAGATGAAGAAACAATGCTTTACGGTGAAGGTGACCGCATTAGCGCATTCAGCGAAAGAGTTACCGAAAACAAAGAGACCGCTTCATTCCCTGCCGTAACAAGTGCGTGACTTTTTGCACGAACAGCGAATGCGACTGGTGCCAATACGTGGCTAAGCGAATTTCGTAACATGCTTTTAGAAGTATTTACTTCAAGGAAATACATTTTGTGTCAAAGCACAATTAAGTCGGTATAATTTTTATTCAAAATTTGCTTGCCTTGCGACAGCGTTTTTGACGATTACTGCGGCGAGTACTTCAACAGTATCAATATCCTTATTATTTTTGCTAGTGGTGTTGCTTTGCGTGATATTGCGTCAAGCTTCAAAGAAGGATCTTACCTTCGTTCACGTCATTATGTCCCCCCATTTCGTAACAAATATTTCCGATCGTCAAAGAAAAATGGAAGTGACAAGAGCCTGATTATCTCTTGGTTGTTTCCTTTCCCTAGCGGGGAACCTACCTAACAACTTTAGGGTGAACTCAAAGAACGACATCAGAACCACGGACTTGCACATTAATTGGACGATCAAGTTTACTACACATAAAGAATTTCTTATTTTGCTCGCGTTTTTATAGGTACTGTAGTAACACTAACTAACTAAACTAAATTTTTGGCATTTTGAAGAAGCTCTTACCTTTTAGCGTTGAAGTGATTAATTTTTTTACGAAGCAACTGGTTTCAGAAGTTAAATGTAAATATTTGCTGTTTACTCTTTTTATGAAAATGTAAATGTATCGAGCTTATCTGCTAAATTACTTACGATAAAGTACATGTGTTTAATCGTGAGTTACTATCGCGAATATCCGAAAAGACTTTTCGATTTTAATTGGAGGTAATTAAAACGTTTGAATACTCCAGTTAAATTATTCGAAAGCATGTCTCCTTAATGAGGCACCCCGACAAGGATGGACCTCACCTAAGTTGGCTTCGCCAGGACTCATTTCTTTCGAGGCTTATTGTTACCAAGAATTATGCTTTCTTAGTATATCATTATTTACAATACTTTATTTTTTAATAATTTGTCAGTAGATAAGTAAAGTTGTATACAGAAAGAAAAATTATCAAACACTCGTTTAAAATCTTCGCGGGCAATTTATCTAACTCTTTTCGGCTAATTTCTGTTTAACATCGACATGAATGTTAATTCTTACAACAAAGAGATGCATCATAGTGACTTTGGGACGCGCGCCAAGTTAATAGACACATTTAATTAGTCTAGACAACAAAAAACATTTGCACGAAGTACACCTCAGCTTTGCAAGCTCCCCAAGTCTATAAATAAGAGCGTCCGACTCTTTTTTCTTAATTAGAATAAATAGTCTATAAATTAACAATGCCTCGCGAAAGCAGCAGCCACGAAAGCTTTGTTTATTTAAAGAAGACGTTTGCAGAGCTATCGACGCTCGGCCAGAAACTAGATATCAGTCGATAAGCGACAGGACGTCGGAGCGGGCGTCGAGGCGTTTTTGCGCGGTTCACGGAGAGCGAAAGAGCCGAGGAAGAAAAGAGAGATCGCGAGCGCGCGGCCTACCTCTCTTACGCTCGCCGGCTTCTAAAACAGGTTCCGCGACCCGAGCGAGCCCTTTCTGGAGCTCTTTTTGCCCTCCTTCGCTCCCTCGCGGCTCTTCCTCCCCGCTCACCTTCGCTCGTCGCGCTAAGCTCCTGCTAGTTTCTTTTATCATTCGCGGCGCATTCCTTATCCGACTCCTTTTCACCTACTCCACCTCTTCTTCTTTCATTTATCTGATTTGTAAATTTTCGCTGCTACGTCCATTACCTGTCCTCCTGCCTTTCTAATTCTCGCGCAGGTCTTTGCCTTCTGCTTCTGCGCAGTCATGGTTCATTGTACGTGGTAGATCTTTTTCTGCCGAGCTTCGTGTGCATGCCTGTTCCCTTCATTCATTCATTATTTATTCTTATTTATTTACTCAACTATACTAAACAAGCTAAGCGTTCCTTTTATTTAACGTACACTACGATTGTTAAAAAGGTTGAGTAACATAGTCCGGAAAGATTCGGAAAAATTCCATTAAATCAAACCAGTAGATAGAACCAATTTTTTAGATAGTTTTTTAGTTTGACTATTCAATTAGCCAAACACAATTTGTTCACTTATTTATCTTTGTTTTGCAAGATTTTACTTACTCACTCGCTTAAGTGAAACTACTGTCTGTCTACGGTAAAATTATCTCTTAATATCAAGAAGTAATCTAAAATCTCGCTGTTACTACAAGGTTGGCGGCCTTATAGATCGGCCGACGGAGAGATGCAATCCCCTGGCAGTTGTGCGAAGGGCCATCCGAGACACGGTATACATCGAGGGCGATGAGATTGCTACCTTTTAAATACTCCGGGAGCTCCTGAGAAACCATCCGCGGAATCTGAACAGCGCGCCGGCTCGGACTCTCGATTCGGCGGATCAATTTATTTCAGTCTCCCCGGGAGGCATACCACGAATATCGCGATGCGCGACCGGTAGCCGGGCCGAGGAAGACGGATGGACGGCCAGACGTCGAATAGACGGGCGATGGTTCCAAGGGGTCGAGGCACAATTTTCGACCGATTCGAATTCGCTCGTCCAGTGGGTGTACGCGTCTAGCGTGGTGTGGGAACTGAATTAACAGGAGCGTGAGCTTACGCTTTCAATTAGGTTTAAATTCAAATTTGATAATAAAATCCAGCGAGGAGTCGAATAACAAATAAAATATGACAGCTATGTAATACTTGTTAATATTAAATAATTTATAACTTTTCCGATTACATGATAGCATGATTATTGCTCCACTATAGCTATTTTTTAACCTATTTTAATTTTAATTAATTCGTGAAAGTAACTTTCAGTTTCCGATTAACCTCGAAAAGTGTCATAATTATTAATATTTTATTTATAAAAAGTTCTTAAAATAAAATTCTCTATTACAAAATTAAGTCGCGAAAAAGCGAGTTTAAATTTGTACGCTTTCATTTCAATCTGTTCCCTTATCGTGCTCTCCCTCGCTACACATGTGCTCCATTGAATTCGCTACTAGCTCGAGGGCCTCGTCCGCGACGTAGGCGCTCACGGCAATTGACGTTTTCAGGTCGGCTAGTATAGTGCGCCGGCGGACTGAGCTCGGTGGGCCCTTCATTTTTTATCGCGTCGCACTCGCTTCTTCTTCGTTTTCCTTCGGAACGTCGCACGTATAAGCTGGCGCTTTTCTCCGAATTTTCAGCTACTGACGTGAATTGAGAAAAAATGATACCACTCTGCAATCTAACGGGATATTTCGCATCAGGTCATTAGTGGTTAAAAAGTATCGATGAGTTGCTTTAAACGGTTTTCGCGTGTAATTTATGAACTTGGACACTGAGCCAATGCGGTGTACAATTATAGACGTTAATAGAATCGATGATGAATGGTTTACGGTTGAAGTGTTGGTGATTGATAAACTCTTGATCTTTTGAAAAAATATTTTCGTGATACTAAACTCATTGCGCTTCGCTCGATTCTCTTCAAATCTGCAATTATTTCACTCCATATAAAGATTATTATTAGAAACTCATTAAAAACGACTTAGGAAAGAACAAAAGATTCAAATGAATGAATTAGATAAAAAAACATTTGTATTTACTTAAGGTCAATTAAAAGCTCTTTATATTCGTATTAATCCGATTAGAAAAAAGGTCGTCGTGCAACTCTCGGACTTTAATCCCTATCGTTTGCACCTTCTCCGTCTCTCGCGTTCTCCGTCCTCCAGCTCTCGTTTTTTGCTCCTTTTTTCAAGCCAAGCCTCCCCTCGCCGCTGCCACGCGTTTCTCTTTTTACCAGCCGATGATAGCTCTCTGACGTGGATGTAGGTTCACATTTTGAAAGCGATATTTTTTTCGAAGGATAGCACGTTTAGAGCGGGCGTTTTATTTTCAGCGGCCACTTGCAATGCCCCAAGAAACTTAGTTACTAGCGGACTTTTAGTATGCCGACCGGACCTCGACTCCGGGGCTGGTTATTCCGGTAGTTTAACTGGGTGGAATCGCCCGCTTCACGCATTTATGGCGTGTCGATTTGCACATTTTACTCAGAGTGATCGCTACCGCACAAAGAACGGGACCATTTATTAAATATAATTCACTTGTTCGGCTTTTATTTTATTTTATTTTACGAGAAAATTCTATAACAGTATATATTTAATACAACTAAAGCGATCACTTGGAGCTTACCTTTCGTGGTAGCGTTAAGTGCCGGCGAAGAACGACAATATAACTTTTACGTATTATTACAGCCGCGGCTGGTAATAAAAGTGCAACTGCATCCGGTTAGATATTATCCGAAGATCTGATGTAACCGTAAATAGCTTCGTTTGCGCTTATTCCCTTCCTTTTCTTTCGTAAAAATCCTAAACGACTGAAGGAGTTCCTTTATAGCCACATTTTTTTGATCGTCAAAGTATAATTTAGTACTCACAATGTCCCATTGCACCCCAATAAACTTTGATGAACATCCTTTTTCGCTAACTTTTTCCGACAAAAATCATTCGTATGAAAAATCTGGTACTGTCATCGACTGCAAAATTGAACAATTGCTCTATCGGAATATTTAAATTCATTAAACCAGGGGTAAAAAAGAGGTCGAAAAGACCGGTAGTGGTGCGGATCTCGCATTGTGCGTTAAACAAGCATCACTAAATTGGAGCGAAAGGGTAGCCCATTCTTTTCGATGACGCAGCGAACGTCCGATTGCGTTTGACCGTCGACGCGTACTCGCCGACTCGGACCTTTCCACCGGACAATCGCCAGCAATTTTCCAAATTTCACGCATCTGCTTCTCTCTTTCTCTCTTTCTCTCTGGCTGTCGCATACTCCATCTCTCTCTTCCTTTAGTTCCTCACACGTCTATTCAAGCATTAATGACCCAGGCTCTTTCCTGAAGTGAAGAGACTTCTCATTTGTGCCCATTTTATTACACAATTTTCACATCAATAATATCATGATGCACGTGAAATTATCGGTGACCTTGCGAAACTCTTTAGAAAATCGTCCTTAATTGTAAATGGTAACACAAAGGCGTTACCGAAGCAATTGAACAAAAGGATCGGTAGGTATTATTATGCGAGCATATAACACGTTCCCTCGGCCGGATATTACATTCCTAAGCTGGACCGTAAGCAGAAGCATCCGAGCGTGTTATATACGGGGCGATATTATATATATATATGCAGTACGCCAGGGGAGATAGAGACGAGACGACCTCACAGACTAAAGTATAGGTCGCCTTTGACGGATAAGAGCTGCTCTAGGGTTTCGGGGAAGTAAGTCCTTTTTCGATGTATTCGAGAGTCGATTTATGAACCTAAAGTGCTTGCAGGAAGTACATATAATGTAATTTTCATGAAGTCATAGGAATATAATCATAAGAAACCATTTCATCTATAAGCCATTCATTTATTTATTTCGTCAATTAAAAATTAATCATTAATTATTATTAGTGAGACAACGTTCATTTTAATGTAAGAAAATATATATAAACTTTTCCAATATGTAGAGTTAAAATTTCAACAAAATGTATTTGAATCTTTATAAAACCATATCTATAAAGTTTGAAAATAAATGCGTATATGTCGGCGAAAGTTTGACTCTGAGACGAAATGATGAGGATACTCTCGACTGGGATTCAGAAAGGATAAGAACGGACAGAGATACTGAATTGTAGTTAGGATCAGCGAGTCGAAAAACGCGAGACATTTCTTATTCTAAGCCGGGGGAAAAATCGCTCTCACCGAAGATTTCCATTCTTTTCATATTCGAATTTCTTTCGAGGGTCCGCGCATTTACTCCGTGATGCCATGAGATAAAACCTCGACGTTGGACCGTAAGAAACTTCATACGACAATGTCCATAATAGGCTAGTATTTTTTTTCTTCAAATGTTTCAAAGCTTTTTTTTACTCCTATTGCATCATGTGGAAAAAATTAGAATAGTAAATAAAAATCATTAAAATTTTTCGAACTCAAGTTACCTATAAATTAGTTGAATTTACTGTTTCTTATGAACTATTTGATAAAATAAAAATATCAACGAAGGAACCATTTACCAAGAGAGGTAACTTTATTTTTCACAATGAGTAAAAAAAATTTTCGGACTTTTGATCCTTCTTTCGCATGGTTGAAGCCTGCAGACGGCGAACTTTTCCGACTGTGTTTGCTCGGCTGCGAGCGGCTGATCAATGCTTCAAGGCTTCGATCGCTCCCACACAATTGTACACTGCAACGGATTTTCCCTTCCTCGGAAATTAGTCGGAGGTTTTTACTCTTCTTGATTGCTTTTTTTTCTCTTCGTTATGACGCTGGCGAACGGCTTTTGTGCCTCACTTTAAACACTAAGCTTTTTGCTGAAAACTGCAATATTGCAATTTTAATTATTTCTTCAAAAATGTAAATAGTTAAGTAAAGCAAAGCAAATGGAGGTATCAAAAATGAAAGATTCAAAGGTGCATTCGATAACTACCGCAAACAAACAACAGGCCAGAGTCACTCGTGTCATACGCTAAATTCGCGATTGTAATCGCGGGTTGCGAGGTCACGACTCAGCGGTACGCTCTAAATTTAAACGATTTCGGAATTTATACGAGCGCAGCAGAAACAAGGAAGCCGAAGTGCTATTTTATTCTCACTATTTTTATTTTCAAAGACCTTGTGAATTTAGTTTCTTTACTGACTCCATTGTGCACTCGGTCGATTGCTAATCATTTCGTTGATTACCATAAGAGTACAACTTTGTTTTTCTGTATTGTTTCACCGAATTTATAAATTTTTTATCATTTGAACTATTTCATTACGCACAGTGTCATCAGTGTCAGATTAAACTTTTCTTTTAAAAGTAAGTAGTAAAAGTAACAGTCTTTGGTAAATTTACATATTTTATCGCATTATACCTTTGCATTACCTTCGTACTTTGAGAGAGTGAACGAACTTTTTCGCACTTCCTGTTCTTTTCATATTTATATGTCTTTATCAGGCGACTTTCGTACTTCCGACCCGGGGGAGAATTTCACCCCCATGAAAAAACTGCCCTTTTCCACCAACTAATCGATATGGCTCTGAAGCGGGGTCGCGGGCAGAGTTCGTGGACCTGTGTTATCGCCTTCGTTCTGTTGGAACTACAGATGGTTGTGTCGAAGAAAAATGGCAAAAATTCTTTTTTTCTGTAATGCTGGACGTCAGCTGGAAATTTTTTTTACTATTTTTTCTCGAACATGTGAGAAAAGCGAGCTTCTATAAATAACAATTTTATTAATTAAATATAATTCTAGAAGTTTAATGAGCTTATTATTGAAACAAAAAAAAGTTAAGAATAACACGATCTTTTCGTTGTAAACATACTATTTTAGATTCCAGAAAATTACGTGCCTATAGTTTGAGATATGAAAATAAAATAGAAAATATTATTTGTCTCTAAAACGATTTCTCTCGACTGATTGTAAAACGCGGCCAAACAATCTTTTCACAGACTTTATAAAACTGAGCATGAGAAAATGTGTTCCACTTAGAGAAGCCGCGGGGGAAGAATCTAAGAAGCGTCGAAAGGAGAGTAGCCTTCGACAAACAACCTTTGATCTTACGATGCGGTTGAGTAAGAAAATTCGATCGAGCTGAAGTCTACATATATCTCTGCCATCTAATACCTTGTTCAACTTTTTTGCTTGAATATACTAGACGTCAGAGATTCATTTGCAGTAAATGTAATTGATTAAATCATTGTATGTACAGTCTAAGATAAAGTTATTGAAAGTTCCACTTTTCTATAAATAAGTGAAGCGAGATGAGAGATATTCCTCTTTTCGTCCAGTCCAGGCCCGAGGTTTATGTCTAACCCACACGAAGAATCGCAAATCTCAAGCAATCCTAATGGAGGGAAGTAGAAGGCGCCGCGCGAGCAAAGGCAAACCGAGCTCGGTGGCAAATTTAATTTGGCCTCCAGCGCCTTGCACCACTCGAAGAAGCGTCGGACGTAAACCTCGAGATAGGGGCCGACGAACCTAATCGAGTATGCAAAGATATTTGGTTAGTTCTCAAGGCGCGGGACGCGTGGCGCCGATGTTACCCTCGGATAACTTGCGGGTCGCTCCGGCATTCTCGCGGCTTTCGCTCCAAGAGATATTTGCCCGCCATTCCTTCAACCCTTTTTTTAAAGACGTTCATTCGATCGAGCAGAACGAGGGCACTAATCTCGCATTGATCTCCTAATTCCTCGCTGGAGCGAATGATGATTATGTGGTTACGGTGAGGGGAAGTTTTTATTCTTATAGTTTCATTTTTTAGAAACGAGCAATAAATTGCATTAACAATATTGTAAAAAAATGTTTTCTTATAGTTAAATCGTAGCTCTATGATAGTCTGACCGAGTATCGAGTGTATTCCATGTAAAATTCAATCACGCGATCCTTTTAGCATTTCTCACAGTTCTGAGCAACAAAAGGGCATACGGTGAATTCGATTGCGCAACCGAGAGCGGCTCTAAGATCGCGACCACAGGCTGGAAACAGAAGGCTCGCGGTCGTGAAAAGACGACCCGGCCTCTGTAGCACCTGGTTCTTCCTGCACCTTGCCGATCTCTCCTTGTTCTCTATTTAAGTCTCGCTCTCCCCGTTCGAAGCAAGAGCGCGACACGTGACTCTTTTGCATGGTTGCTCGTGAAAGGGAAGCCGGTGAGATGCGTGTTATACGGGCGGGGTTTGCAAATTTTAGGCTATCGCAAAGTGGATCTGAAGCTTCGGACCCTTTTACATTCTGTAATAGCTATGAGGGTACTAGTTTTGCTTCCTCGTAGAGAAAAATTTGTATCGATAAGAATTTTTTTTAATTCTTTTATCGACAAGCGAATATTTCAGAGTAGAGAGTCTAAAACTACTTTGTAAAATAATATCTGTGCAGATGATGTGTACGTACTCTGTCATTTCAGCGATTTTTTGAAATGTGAAAACTAAATTTTCCTATTTTTATAAATATTAATATTTTTGATGATGTTTGATGCTTTGCTAACATTTCATTTATAAGAAAATTAAATAAAAATACCAATAATTTTGTTTTTATTTTTCAGGTAAGACTCTTTAACATCCTAGCCATGCGCGTGTACGATACAGAGTAAGTAACACAACAAAATTTGTCGATATAGAAGTGGTGTATGAAACTACCCCATTATAACGCAATTAGCGCAATATTAATACATCGATTCTCAACAATCGGGCGCAAACAGGCGAAGAAGAAACGATGGATGATAGTCCGTCGACAAATCGGACCCTCGCGTACTTTGAAACAACAAAGCAGCCGGCGCGCCGTCGGACAGTCCGCGATTCGGCGTCGGTCCGCATTATCGCATTCTGCCCCCAGAGCCTCACCCCTGGTGTGTACACAGGCGCATGCGCGCCTCGGTTCTCCCGGCGGGAAAAGCAATCCAGCCAGCCGCGGTGTAGGCTCCTTGCCTCCCTTTCGTCGGTACACCCCGGCCTGACAGGAGCACGCGCTCGCCTCCGCCTTGATTGACGCGGCGCGCTCCGGATTCTCCCGGTGCATCGGCCATGCTTTGTAAGCGGCCGCCCAGCCTCGCTTAATCCTCCGGGACAACTATGCTCATTTGCGAGGCATTGTTTGCACGCGGCACTTTGTACTGATAGCTTTCGGCGGACGTACTGCTTGAGGGTTCGGTTGTGTACTATTAGGTGGGAGGTTACTTTCCTAGTGCGACAACTTTTTCCAATTGGCGTTGCAAAGAAGGTATCGAGATCATCTTTAAAGGCTTTTGATTAGGGTACACACAGTCGTTTTTTCCCAGATTGGAAAGAGAACGTTGTTAGGCTAATCATTTAAAATAAAAAATTAGAAAATATTTAGTTCTTCTGCGGAATGATAGATAGATTTGCTTGAGAATTAAACTGTGAAGCGGTTTATCATGAATAACGTACTCACACAATGAAGCACTTTTTATGCTCCGTTGAAAACTGATGCTCTCGAGAGTTGATAATCCTCTTGTTAGTATTTAATCCATAAGTGGAATTTTCAGGCTTATAGAATTTGTTATTCAATACTATTCAAAATCCATTCAATTAGAAATATGCATTTAAATTGAGACATTATTTTGACAATTTAAATTTTAAAATCAATTTTAGCAAAGCAGTCAATCGAGATATTATTGGAAAGAATGATTGCCAATTGAGTTTTTATATAGATCCGCATGTTATAGTCGGAAATAGATGCTAATATTTCGCATTTCCGATTCTCGAATTTTTCCAAATTGTTCGACCGTACATAAGCTTCCTCACACACGTGTGCAATGCATCCAGTGGTATATACGTTTATACACTTGCCTGATACAGCTCCAGTCTGATTCCAATATATCAGAGTAAATTACTTTTTTATATTTTCAATAACGGAACAGAAAGTTATAAAAAATTTATAAAAATACTACGCAAATGCAGAATTAGTTGGTCGATGTATATTTACGGTCTTAGCCGTATAACGAACATAATAGTACGTAACAATGAGCAATCAGAAGTACTTCAATAGTCATGGAACAGCCTATATATCGCGAGGGTGAATACCGAGAACGCTTGCACGATGGGATACAGCTTATATGCTGCATTAGATCGATATTGGCACTGCCCCGACATGTAAACTATTTTAAAATGCTCTACTAGAAGTAGTAAGGCTTCAATCATTCATGCAGGTCTGTACGTTTCAAAATGATTATTGTCATTTAAAAATGCATATCCAGAGGGACAAACGCACCGATTCCCTTTTATTCAAAGTAAACTATTATAAATTTCGAAAGAAAAAAGAAAAAACTCAATTGAAATGAAGAAAAATGTCAGTAATGTGGATAAAAAGCGAAGGTTCATTATTATTAAGGAATTTTGAATTCATCCTACCATCTGCTACTGAGGGATTAATTGGACGCGAATTTCCCACGCGAAGTGCAGCATGCAAGCGCAAAGATAAAACCGAGAGAGGTATAATGCATGGTGAAGGCACAAAAAGCGAATCTGAATATAAATGGATTATGTACCCCTATCGTCTGCAGCATCCCCGAAAGTGCAAAGCCAACGGCGTAAGTCACAGAATAATCGAGTTCTGTCTATCCCACACAAGGGCACATCTTTGCGATTTATCTTTGCAGCTATTTTCCAGAATACCCAGGGCATAAACTTAAAAAATGATATTTTACATTATTCAGCTCCATTTTAGGAAAAAATTGTAATGGATTGTATTTTCTGAGGCACTGAATTTTTTAATTAAAAAAATGATATTGAGGTAGAAGTAATTAGATGATCGCAGTTTGCTACTAATTATTTCATAATTAATTCAGTATCAAGTCAATGTGCATTCCAAAACGAGCGCTTTCAGTTGCATCCGCTTCGTGCGCAAACGTCTCGAAACATTTACCACCGTCAGCCTAAAGCGGAATCACATACTAATGAGCGTAGCTAAACAATAGCTGAGAGCATCAAACCTCCCCCACGATGGGGTTACAGCAGCTCCGATGAGCCTCATCGCGGTTAATCGGTATCCTCCCGGCCTGGCAATAATTCATAAATGGAGAACGAACTTACGGATGCAGCCGAGCCGACCGCACCGAGAGCAGTCCCAAGGGGTTACTTCCGCGGCGAAACATTAGACGCGTTTCAGGCGGGCACGAGAGAGTGAGTCACGCGTCACGGGTCCCCTTGTGATGCTGCACACTCTGTGTGCATACGCGGTCAGCCCTCCATCTCTCCCTCTCTTTCTGTCTTTCGCTTTATCGATTTTATATGTTTCTGTTTAAAGTTGCCCAGACCTTTGGGCGTTATGAAACGCTAGCGATGGCCAAATATTTGCTCGTAAGTAAATTTAAGCCCGTCTGTTTAACCTGCAAATAGTATTATCAATCCTAGGGGCGTTTAGTGAAG
Source organism: Eurytoma adleriae (assembly GCA_900480045.1). Classification (NCBI taxonomy): domain Eukaryota; kingdom Metazoa; phylum Arthropoda; class Insecta; order Hymenoptera; family Eurytomidae; genus Eurytoma; species Eurytoma adleriae. The sequence continues at coordinate 129,268 of UXGC01000295.1, forward strand.
TTGAAAATTTTCTTTCTGTCTATGTTGATTATTGGCAGTACATGTATATGACACTGTGCATCATTAGAGTTTGGTAAACCAAAGCTGCAAACAAACAAAGTTTTGGCCTTGATACATGTGGTTTTCAACAATTTTTAACATATTTTGTATCTAACATTTGCTAAACTGATTAACAATAATATTAACAATAACTGTTTTGAGTACGCGTGGCTGATGATTGAAACACGTCTCTGTTCTGTCGCAGAACTAATAGCTGCACGTGCAACCAGATCAAGCGCCTTTAAGGCCGACGTAGAAGAGGGTCATGTTGCATCTCTCGAGTCCTAACCCAACCCCTTTGCGCACAGTTATTACCCCCGTTTCTCTCCGTCCCTATATCTCTCAGTCGATGTTTTGGAGATAGACTAGTATGAGTCTAGGCTTACTAACTTGGTCAAGAAGCCCGTTTTATACCAGGATTTAAAAAGTTTATGCGTTTTATTTTACAAAAAATCATGAGATTAGATAAAGAAAACTGAGAAAGATCATTTTAGCAGAAAGCATGGATTTCGTAAAAACCTTCCTTATCATATTTCCCAAAGTAATTTACAAGTATGTATAAAGTTACGATCGATAACACGCGAATATCACACGGCACCCCTTACCGAAGAAATTGGAAACTCGCGTCTGCATCCGCAATCACACGTACGAAATTACCTAATCCGATCTAATCAGACAGAAATTTCCGATCATCGATCCCCGGAGGTCTACCTCGTGCAACCCGAAACCGCATGCTCCGCGTGCACAATCCGCGCGAGCTTAGAAGGCGAGGGGCCGTTCCGGGAAAGCAGGGATGCGGTATAGACCCAGCCTGCCTCGTGATCTCCCGAAAGAGGAAAAAAAGTAGAGGTATACGGCGCCGGCGTACATCCGACCATTCGGTGCGACTCATGCATGGCCAATCAGCCATCATTAAATTAGCAAGGACTCCCCGCTGCGGCGTTGCCACCCTCTCCCTCCACGGTGGGCTGCAATCCGCCCCCATTCAAAGCGACCCCCTTATTTCTACGCCCTGGCCGGCCGAAGGAGAGGAGCATTCAGTGCGCCGGCGTGGCGAATGCTTTCTCTTCTCTCCTTTTTTCCCTCATAGTTACGGGGGAGTGTGAAATTTGCATCATAATGAGATAAAAGATTTTGCAATTTACTTTTAGTTTGACGAATTTCGCCCGTGACATTGTTGTTTCGTTATACCTTAACTAAACATGATTACTGTTAGCTTTTGCGAGGGGGTGGAGTTATCCCTTTTCTCGTTCATTAAGAACTATCAGAAATGTACAGGATTCGATTTTCAATAAAACTTTTATAGAATTCTATTCTTTGCAAAATTTATTTCAAGATTATATTTTATTAAGAATATATTTCCTTATTAAAACTGTGTTCTCGTCTTAAAAAATGCCTTAATTTTTCCTCGAAAACTTCCCTCCGCGTAGCTAGCAAACTAGTTGCCGGTACGCGCGGCGAGCAAACGCAGCTTATAAAATTTCCAAGCGCAACCCTCGCGCTCCGTAGACTGCAAACCCAATTAGAAGGCCGGCTCGCGCGCGGAGGGTGCAGGAGATGCTGCGCCAGCGACACACATACGAGATTGCTCGCTATTAAGTGCATCAGCTGGAGGGGTCCAAGGCGGGCCGGACTGCAACCCCTTTGCCATCGGTGACCGGCGCCAGCGCACGTGGACGCGCGTATCGATTATTCTCCAGTGCTGCCGGATGCGCGAGTGGAATTACTCCCTCGTGCCACCGCCGTTTTGTCTGCGGCCGCAGTCTTGCGTGAACCTCCCCCTTGCCTCTTGCTTTTTCATCTCTTTTTCGTCTTGATGGATTTCATTTCAGGCGGATTTTCTATGCTGGAGAGTGAAGGTGTTCGGAATAGGTAATTGTTAATTCAAGGAGATCTTAAAAGTGTTGTTTACTTTTTATTATGATGGAAACGGAAATTGAAACACCTAATCAGTACACAAATGGTGCCAGGAGCGGTCTTCTAATCCGTTCTTCGCTTGCACCCCTGTCTTGATCTTATTACTCGTAAGAAAGAATAGAAGCCGAGAGACAAACAGCCGAGGATCTAGGGATTGAGCGGCCTCCTCTTCCTCCTCAGAATTTCCATCAAGTTTTAGAAAGGCTTAGGGGGATACCAAGCAAGGAAAATTGCGTCAGGAGGGCCGACTGAATTTTCGAGAAGTAAACTTATTTTCCTTTGATGCCATAAAACATTTATGAAATTCTTTACGTTTAAATTGAAATGCGTGAGAATTTGTTTTATGAGTAAAACGTGGATATAAAAGTAATGTTACGACATCGATAAGGTGTTTTTATGTGAATTGGAAAAATATCGTTTAATGTCGTAGTTTCAGATTACATAACTAATTGTAAACTACTAAGCTAAAATGTTATAAAGAAAAAGTAATCTACTTTACGACATCGCTTTACAAGTTAATATCCAGTGTCAAGTATCAAGCAGTAAATATGAGTAATTACCGTGTGAACTGCGCTAAAATATTTTATTTTGAAGTATAAGATCGAAAACTGTATAACTATTTCGATAAATTTTCAGAATACATTCATGCTCCATAATAGGGCACTCAATATGTATGTACCTACCCGATCGTAATAGGCAAGGACTTCGCCGTAACCAGCGCGTCAGGAAAATCCTGTCGATTTTTCAAAAAGATCCTCTCAAAAATCCCTCAGCGGGATCCTGAAGAGCGACGTAATCTCGAGAGGCATTTGCATATTTCAAACGGAGAGAAAATGCCCCCGATGCCATTATATCCACTCCGTCTGGCGGAATATGATTTGCGCCCTCGTTCCTCCTCGGAGAAATCATTTACGACGCCTTTGATTCCTCGTCTGAGACGTTTCTCTTACCTCACTCTTTAGTAGCGAGGACGAATATTCGTATTCACGAGGTCCAACTGCTCTCTAATTCGATGAGGTATTTCAAGCCGTCACTCCTGATTCTCTAAAATCTGTTGGACTGTCATTTCCGTCTTATTCCAGAAATATAATAAGTACTCTTTAATATGAATTTTATTCAGATGTTGATCAGCCAACTTTTCCAATTACCAGTACGTAAAGAATCAGCTTACGTAAATAGAATTAATACAATCCCAGTATTTCGAGTTCGAAAATACATTGGGTCCGAAAAATTTTAAAACTCATTCGAGCCAAAACTCAATGGTACAGCGTGGAGTGGCAAAGGCTCGCCATTTATAGAAATTAAAAAGGGCGGGGATACAAAGGTCGATAATAAGCTCCGGATAAAAACGTACCCTCGACGACGTCGTCGACGTCAACATCGGTGGTCGAAATTCGAGAGGCGAAAGGCTCATTTTCAATGCGCGCCTTGAAAGCTTCCGTACGACTGGGTACCTTCGTCGATGTGGTATTTTACGTACACCCGTGTACCCCAAAAAAAAAGAGGGAGAGAAAGTCGATCTTTGAGGTTTAATGATGCAGCCCTTCGACTTCGCTCGTGCGCGACCTGCTTCTCAATTGATGATTTATCGTGTCCACTTTTAAACTTGGACTTTTTTTCTACTCTTGCGGTTTAAAATTATACTTGGTTAATATAGTATTTTTGAAAGCAAATTATAAGTGAATTTTTTTTAAATGTTAACAGTAACTTGCATATTTTTTTACTGCTTTTCATTTTCGTTTTATCGCCAATTCAATATGTCCCTTGTAGTACGTGTTGCGCGCGCAGACAGTCACCATACGAAGCCATTGCAATGCGAGAAGGGCAATCGATGCCAACAGGCCGCACGCTAATTGTGAACGTTCTTGCCTTCCTTTCCCCATGCACGAATATTCTGTTTTTATACGCGTACTTTTTTCTTACACGTTTATAGGCACTGTCTAACAACTATAATCAGAGTTGCAATTCCATTATAGAAGGCAACGTTGGAAGCAAAAGGTACGTTATCCTTCTATACCGACAATAAAAACGACTTCAAAGAATATTTCATTATTGCGGATTTCCGGCCGCTTCTCCTAGAGTTTTGCCCTAACAAAAAATCGGATTTTGTTATAATTAAGATCTCCGATTTCGTCTCTTATTCTTTAATATAGAAGTACATTATGATTGCGCTTAAGATAGAGATCTTTTTCAACATCAATTGACTTGCAAATCAACCGTAATATTTATAAAATCAATCGCAGGTTGTATTCAACAGTTCTTAGTATACCTGTATTTACATTGTATATAATATAGCGGTAGCCAAGTAAAAGTGGTCTATCCATTTAAGCAATAAACTTCGCACTTTTAAATCGGTGTGCAAATTGTACAAGAGCACGTAACTAACTTATTTATAAACATTGATTTATCGACCACGATAACGACGCAAAGCGACGTTTACTATAGAATTCGGCTCTGTACTTCGTAAACTGAAATTCGCTAAGTGTAGAATTTCAGAACCAAGAATAGATAAACGTCGCGCTTTGACCCCATTGCACTTATACGGCAGCGTCACCAAGTAGATAACTATGATTTCGTAAGGGCTTCGATTGATCCAGATATAAAAGTTTGTCCACTAAATTAAAGGTCGCTACGAAGCAAAAGAGCAAGCCAGACCATTAACAAGATGGACTGTTCCCCGAAATTCTCACCCTTGAAACTGCAAAGCAGTCACATCAGCCGAAATCTAATTCCAGACCGTGAGTCCCTTTAAACGGGTCATTACAGCTCTTCGAATTTTCTTCCGCCGCATCAATATCCCCGGACATTTCGGATTTCGTTTTGGAAGAGTGCGCGACATCGGCGGCCCGTCGAAAACACGTCGCGCAACCCCGAAATCGTCGTCGCCACGCACGACGGACGGGGCGAGCGACAGGGGACAAGGGGGTGATGCTGCGGGGTGGGGCAGCGGGGCCCGCACGTGGCCGGCGCACAAAACCTGCCCCGGCGAGATGACACATGGCGAGGAAAGATAAAACCCTGGCGCGCGTGCGGCGCTCGCCTCCCGCGGCGGTGGGGCGGCGGCCGAGCTCGCACGCGCCGAACGAGTGCTGTTCGAGGGGCGACACGGGCCTACGCGCACGGATGCTGGGAAGGCCGCTCGCGAAATCGCCGTCGGAGAAAAAGTGCACCGACTTGTCTCCGCGTTACCGCCAGCAGAGTTCTCCGTGCGTACGAGTCGTTAATTTTGATGGGCACTTTGAGACTGAAGTAACACCGTACGTGTGACAAAATATAAGTTGTATCTGATATTTATTTTTGAAGTTAGATTCAATCATTCACGGATATTGATTTCGAACAAAAAAAATTGTACTATCGGTTCTGTATACGTGTTAATCTCAGCAAATATGAGGTGTGAGCTTAGAACAGATGTCGGAGTGGATTTAACGCGGAGCGCATAGAATGGCATAATTAGTTTAGGCGGTCCCCATCGGACCTCCACGTTTTTTTCCTCCACTAAACATTTCTCTCCTCGATACCATTTTGAGAAGATTTCAGGGGTTTTGGATAACAAGCGAAGGGTCAGTCTGCTGAGGGGGATCACTAACGGGAATGCTTATTATTTTTTTTGTGATTTTTACGGATAAGAAGTCTCGAAAATAAATTTTTTTTCAGAATTTAGATACATACTTTTTGTAAAAAAGTTTTTTTAATAAATTGTGATTATTTCACAGAAAATATTAAAATTTTAGCAACTATTCATTTCTGTGTTATGTGAAAGTGTTAAGTCGACCATGAAAATTTCATTAACACATAATAAAAAAATGTTGGGATAAATGATACACAATTTTACGCGTGTGCGAATATTATAAAGTGCGCGTATATGAAACGTTAGGCTACCCGTCAAACCCAGGTGCTCTGAATTTTCTGCGAAAGGCGCTTTCGTTCAAGTCACGTTTCGTTTAGCCTTGAAAGAGTTAGCGACTGGACATTTGAAGAGAGGAGGAAAGGAGAGAAAAAGAAGTAAGAGGAATAAAAAAGAAGAATGAAAGAAAGAAAATTAGATTGGACCAAGACGCGGCAGTTGAACTTTTTTTTGCTAAGATGAGGTTATTAATAGTGAAGTAGAATAATTACTACGTAAAGTTAAAAAAATGCGATAAAAGCGGAAAGAACTTAGTGAACCCGTTTCACTGTTGCATAATTTAATTGTTGAAACGGGTAAAAAATATTCTGACCGTTTGCTCGATCCAATCTGGCGAAGTGTGTGAGCAAGGAACCGCGAGTGTGGATACACCGTGCCATGGCAACTAATCTCGAGATCGACTTGCCCTTCCCGGCGTAACCACTTCAAGGCTTTCTCGGAGTGGATGAGAAATTATCGGCAGTTAGGAAACGGATTCCCGGTAATTTTCTTTATTCTGCGTCTCTTTGAAGTAGCTCGCTCGTGCAAGCACTACCCAGAAATTGGCAGGTACTGTAGTCTGCAAACCCGAAGGTGTGGAGAGTGATGGAAACGTGGATTAGATTTTTACAGATATTTTTTCCTGTTAAAAATGACTATTACGCATTTATCTGAACGTTAAAAATACTCAATTGATCCTTCCACGTTTATTTTGCTACTACACAGAAGCAACAGAGTTACCACGAAGAGAAAATAAATTCATTGCAATTCGAGTATAAATTTAGTGCTGAGCGAAAAACAAAGAGCGACGTTAGGCGGACTACCAATACCAAAAGGAAGTAATAACAATAAAAAAGTAGGCACATTCAGGAGGAGATGGAGGCAGAAAAGAAACAGCGGCGGAGCTTTTGTAGAGTGGAGAAGAGATCAGGGGGTGAGATAGCTTCGGAACAGCCGCTAGGTGTATGCGTACATTTCCGAGGGCGAATGCGAACGCGAATGAGGCCAGCCGGAGGAAAAGAGAAAAAAAAAGTACAGAGGAGCACTCGAGACGCCCGTGTTCGAAGCACCCTCTCGCAGAGAAATCCGCAACGAGAAATATTTAATCGAACTCTCCTTTCCCTCCGTCTGCCTGGAAAATTCGGCTTCTACCTTCCACGTACATCGATAATATTTATCGATTACTATTTTTCCCCTTGCTATGGAAGCTGCTATAATGAATTTGCGGATCGATGAGAAATAAAACAAATAGAGACAACGTTGCTAACCGTTGCTTTTAAAAGCACCCAATAAGGCTTCAAATTTTAATTGAATCAGTAAAAAAAAGTTCACGTTTAAATTTTCGCCTCTCGCGGCAATGAAGAAACGCGATTGAACAGTTTTCGAGTTAATAAATTCAATGGTCGCTAGCATTGACGCGGAAGCTGATGATGAAAAATATCGATCGGCGGGCCGCGGGCGTCGCCGGGCGGCAGTTTCCAGAGTGGAGCGCGCGGAAAACGTCAGTCAGCAGGCGGCGCGTGCTAGGTTCAATCATCATCAGGGCGGAATTGGCGCCGGCGACTCGTCCCGTCGACGCGGGCGCGCCCGGGCTGCGACGGCGGCGGCGCGTCGTTTGTCAGGGATGATCAATGGGCGCGAGCGAGGCGGCAGCTGCTCCTCCGCGCCGATCGCCGACTCTTTATGGCCCGGAGAAGCCGCGTAATCGATCGCCCCGACGCCGCGCCGCTCGAAACAGCTGTAGCCGCGAGGCTGTCCAACTGTTTTCTTCCTCAGAGCGTCGGCGAGATCCGCCTGTATTGTCGAAAGCTGTTAATTGAGAGGTAGCCTCGCTGACCTTTTGCCTTTCTGATCTTGTCACTACGCAAGGAAGGTAAATTCGTATTAAGCAAAATAAATAAATAAACCCGCGTAAGTTGGAAGCATTTTATCTTGGAAATAGATGTGCAGTTGGCATTAAAATGAACTCAAAGAGAGAGCCCGGAGGGACGTAAAGTAAAATGACGCTCGAGAAACAGCTGCTCAGCTGGTTCATCCTGAAAAACGAGCCCAGAGCGAGCCTGTTCGCGCAATTATGAATTTCCCGTAATAAAGTGACCCTTGATTAAGTGGCTGATAGCCTCGAGAGGTAGCCGCCTAGAACGTCCATTACTTGCCGCCGCCAGCGGCTTGTTTTCACCGATTTTTCAGGAAATTGCCGTGTGCACGTGTAATTAGCGTTATTTTCTTTCCCGGTTAAATGTTATTATGCGTAACCATTAATAATATTAATGTAACATGCTCACTTAACAAACGCGGAAGGTGCTTCAAAAGCTGGAATGTGAAACCTCATATTTACATTTGATTGCCTTACAGATAACAAGAAATTTATATAGATTATTTTTTGCAAAAGATGATGCGAGTTGTTCATAATATAATATGATTTGAATTTCTAGATGAAAATGCAGTGATATCTTACTTTATATACTTAATGTCAAATGCACAGCTGAAATAAAGTAAATAATTTTAAATAATTAATATTGTGCAAAACATCGTGAATGAACATCAAGCTTTTCTGTATTTATAGGTTGCAACGTGAGATGCAACTCGTACGAAAATTGAATTTTAGTCCTCAGCCTTTGAAGCATCCGTACGCGAAGGTAATTACGAGCGCACGATATAGGAGATGGCTCGCTTTATAGTCACAGGCAGGGCGACCCCATGTATAGCATTATCGTTGGAAAATTGAAATTCAACAGTGAAATTTAAAAAAATATGCGCTCGTGATGGGGACGCTCTTTGAGAGATTATAGCAGCCTCGCCGTGGCAGTGAAATTTTAATTTTACCTTCATGCATAAAAATATAAGCATGGGTGGAATAGATTGGCTTACACAATGTACATCCGAGTAACAAATCGCAAACATCACGAATCATTTTTACATACTTCTAACTTATTTGAATTTAATCTGGGTTGTAACAGCTACAATACACTGTGTATAATCCGCCATGTGCCGTGTACCCATTCATGGCCACAATTTTATGCACCTGTAATATTGCCTATAGAGTTGCATTCAACTTTCCACCGATTACAACGACGCGTACGGGTTTCGTGTCCCGGAGAGCCCCTCTCGTTTAATTACTGTGAGGATGCTCACGACGTGCGGCGCTGAGGATGAACCCCAACCCCCCTAGGCACGGGTTGCGCTAACCAAACTTTAAGCTTCCTCTCGAAATAATATAAGTACTTTTTACCGCATCCGTGTAATTTTAAATACCCTACGCTCGACATTTGCAAATTACGTATTAAATTTCAATTTTAATGTTTATTTTAAAAATTTTTCTTTCTTGAAAGTTTTGTTTAAACGAGGGCGTCGGAAATAACGCAAAAAATCCAAATAACACTGATTAAACCCAAATTAATTAAAAACCACACCGCGACCGCATAAATAAACTTGACATTATCTCGGAATCCTAATCCTCAAACCCAATCGGCCAATTGAATTCCAGGCATCTAAGGTGACCGGTGCTGTGGGTATACTCGCACGCCCGCGGAATACGCGAGCTCCTCCTGCGGTCAGGCGCGCGGTCCTAACGTAGGGTTCCTGCCTGGTTCTGCGAGGATCGATTCCCGCATCCCATAAACGTCTGCGGGTGTCTCGATACACTGGGCGTGAGACAAAGCCCAAGGAAGCGACTCGTTAGCGGTGGCCTCCTCAAGGGTCCGTGCGAGTTTGCATTCTCCGTCTGGGAGATTTGCGTCTATTGGCCGCAAGATGCTTTAATTCAATCAGGATGATTGCGCTGTCTTGTTTGCGCGGAAGTTTCAACTTTGTCCTGGACCAATCGGAATTAATTATCAGAAGACTAATTTGTGTCGATGCCACAAAGACAGTAGGAGTAGATTGTTATTAGTTCAAGTAAGCCCAAACAATTGTTTTACGTTTCTCCCAGTGATTTCTATATCGAGGGTAATGCAATCTTACTTAATATAGAATATTTATACAATATCATTATCTAATTACATATTAAATTTCCAGTAAACAAAGAAACAAAGGAGAAACACACCAGCGTCAGAAAAAGGCTTCTAGAAAAAAAAAACAAGAAAAAAGCTAGAAAAAAGAGAAAGAGGTGGCAGTTGCCAGGGCGCCATGGCGGGCGTACGCGTTGTATTATATTCCAGGGCTCGAATTTCGCCAGCGCGCGAGCGGCGTATATTATACACGCGTGCAAGACGGGCGGTGGACTGTATTCACGCCCCGGCGCGTCGCTTCCCCCGCCTTTCAATCAGCGCGAGCAATCTCGCGCTCAATCTAGGCGATTATTCAGTAATTCAATATTGCCGCGACGCAAAAATGAGGCGAGGTGGCGAAAAAAAGTGAGGAAGGAATTGTTTCGTGCGCGTAGCTGCTCGCGATCCGCTCTCGAGGGCCTCGCGTGCGTAAGCGTACTTAATTGAACGGCCTCGCATTGCACCTTGTGCTTTCAGGCGCTTTGCCTTCAAGAACCTGCTTCGTGTGCTTTTTCAGATCAGTGTTATTAACAATAATGCGTCTTTTATACGCAATAGCGAACATTTATACTGATTTTTTGTAAATAATGGCCTGCAAAATTGCCGAAGCGCACAGCTGTCTTCTTCGCGATATTAACGAGATTATAATCTCATCAAGTAGAAGCTGAATCTGCAAGAGTCTGCCAGTTGTACAAAGTGAACGAGCAGCCTAAGGGTCCGCGGGAGGAGAGTCAACGCGAGTCCGCGGGCGCCTCCGCGCACTTTATGGGGTGTAACGAAGACGTCGAGGGGGCCGGCGCGCCGAAGATCTTATCTAAACCGAGAGCTTCCGCTGCTCGCGCGCGCGACGCGAGATAAATTAACACGACTGAGTCGAGTAATTTACGGGCTTGGCCGGCCCGGAAAAGTCTCCGGGGAGACGAGGGTAGGGGCCCCGCAGTCGCGAAAAGGGTTCAGGTGTCTGGATCCGTCAATGAGAGTGACTGGCGTTTTCAAGATGGCAATAGGCAGTTTATAATCTCTGCAACTTATTTTGCAGAACTTTAATTCTTATTTAAAGATAGATCAAAGTGAAGAGGTATATTGAAGTCCTCGTGAAAATAAGAAGCTCTAACGCTATTTTAAAGCGTCGAAAGACAATTTCAGTGTAAGGTCCAAAAAAACAGCTACGAGCTAGAAGCTGTTTTGGCAAGCGACACCGGAAACCGCTGAGCGGCTGTTTAAGGGTGCACACTTCTGTAAGAAGGGTAGTAATTAGCGTCGCAATTTGTGGAAGAGTCGCTTTTCTAGATGCCGCCTCTGTTCGCTTTAAATTATGCTTGTCGGCCTCCAATTGCAATGGAGCGTGTAACTTTCAACGGTCTTCGTGGTTTAACAGTAACTGCATTGTACGAAATAAAATTTATATTTTTAGTTTACTCTGAGTTATGTCGCATCAGTCACTTCAACAATTCTTCTCTTAAAGGTATAATTTTTTTAAAAATATCAAGCTAACAAAAATAAATATTAAAAAAAAATTCGAGCGAAAATGATCATCTCGTGTGTAAAGGAGCGAATGTAGTAGGAGCAAGGATATGATGTAATCGAGAGCACATGTATAGGTCGTATCAGTGCCATCGATGAAGCAAAAAAGATATCGGCACCGTAATATGAAACTTGATCCTTGCCTTTTATCGTCACCTTTGAGGGCTTGAATGTTCCAATAATTTTCGTAAAATACTCTTCGGTGTTCTGAAGCTGAATATGCAATATTCACGTCTTACTGTAATTTTTTATTTTTCTGATTTTTAAAGCAGAACAAGTTAAAAAACAATCTAATTGCGCTTTATAATTGGAAAAAATTACTATTTATCAAGCCAGTGAATAATGTAAATGAAAAATTTGTACACGATAAAAGGTTTTCATTACCTTCTCATCGAGCAACTTGACTTTGTACATTGAAGTTAAAAAAAAAGTAGTCCTAAAAGGTACCTTTAATCTTATTTTGTCGATAAGTAGCCTCCAATTTAGCTGCCGGTGTACCTAACCCTTATCTCTAAACCGACGCGAGTGAAAAAAGGGAACGTCGCGCCATCAATTTCGCAAATGAATTTCGCAGGCGAGCCTCATAAATTACGGGGCCATCGGTGGCGGCCTCTCTCTCTGTCTCTCTCCCTCTGTACCGTGCGCTCTTCTTTTTCAGTCTCCGAAAACCCGTAGGAATAAGAAGTTCGCGGTGCGTCCCTTCGGGCCGCCACTTTGTTCCCCGCGTCCTGCTAATTTTCGCTCCGATAAATCGAGCGGCAGCCGGTGCTTTGCCACTTTTCTATACACATGCAAATCGCCCGAGCGTTTTTGCTCTCGCTAACGAATCCCTTAAAATTCAAGTTTGACGCTCGTAAATCAGAAAAAGTCCTTCCAGCGAAATTGCGCTAGTGCAACGTTAAAACTTGATAGTTTTGTCGAACAAAGGCGACGGGCGCGTGGAGAATATTGAAATGACCGGGCGTGTGCGGGGGAAAAGTTTGCATCGCAGTTGAATTCGTTTAGGTTTGAGAGTAGCGGGGAACATATTGGATATTTGGGCAGTGGCTCCGCGCGTAATGCTGTTACGGCGCCTTCACCTTTTTCTTCCTCGCACTGTCTTTACATATTTATGAAGAGGGACGTTTGCCCCACGCTTCGATTGCCTCGTGCAGGTTAGCTTGACGACCGTAAAACTGACGTATTGCACTATATTTGAAGGGTGATGCGCGACGCTTTGCATACTACCGAATATTGAGATACGACGAGTTTTTAAAACTTTTTGTGCCATAATGGGTCAGGATTTTTTTTTAAGGCTGGAGGGAGAAAAAATGCTGAAAGAAAAAGTATAATTATCAGATTGCAATACGCAATAGTAGACGTAGCTGAAAAACTTGACAGTTTTGTTAACTTATGCAGGAATAGCATCAGCAATTTCGTCGCAAATCGAATGCGCGATCGGCTGGTCTCCCGAAAAACCGAAGCCACCGCGGGAGGAAAAGTCGAAAGGCGCGCGCGTACGCGGCCGAGGGAGGAGAAAGAGGCCGAGAGAGGGTAGCGCGCGACCGGCGCGGGAGGTAAAAGAGGGGAAGGTAGACGTATCGACCGCCGGAGGCGGCACGGCCGGCGGCATTGTGGGGCTCAGCCCGACGCCGCGGCGCTAACGCACGAGATGAAAGAGTCGCTATGCGAATGTGTGGCAAAGGAGCGCCGATGGGCCTCCGGGACCCGCCGAGCTACTGTCTCCCGTAGTCTACGACATGCTAGTTCTTTTAGCAAAGTTTGGTCTCCCTAGAGCTTACCTCGCGTTGTGTTTGGAGCGCGCAATTAGAGCTTTTATAACGCGCTGCATCAATTTGACGATAAGATGCGAGAGACGCGTGTACTAGAAGATGAAGAAGGAATAATGATCATTATCTATAATAGATGCATCTTTGATGCGAGTGTCAAGATTAGAGAAACAATTTATTTTGATGATCACTGAAATTATGTGGATTCCTCATCAAAGTGTAAATCGCGGAATAAGCATCCATCTATTTGAATTTAAAAACGAGTTGGCTTGAATTTTCTATGATTTAACATTTAATTTTCTGCATTTACCTTAATTACAAGCGCAGCGAGTTTATTGCGCATTCACGAGCCGTGAAATCTTCATAATTCCCGGTCCTTTGTTCTTGGCCACCTTAAAACGAAGGGCCCGCACAGAGGGCGGGTAGGCCAAAGCCAGCGAGACAAAAAAACTGATGAACTCGCGATAAAACCGGAGATTAATGGAATATTAGAGGAAAGAAGAGAGCGATGCAATGGCGCACAAAGTGTCTAAGAGGAGACGAGCGCGCGTCATGCGCAAAGGGGGAAGGGTAGGGGACAGCGTACAAAAGCGAGGCCGGGGGAGGATGAGAGCGAGAGAAGAGTCGTCGCGATGTGTGAGAGTCAGACAATCGGAAAAGGCGCAAAAGGGACTCAGTGGGAAACGGAGACGCGCGCAGGAAGCCCGAATGTCTCGGCGCGGCGGTGTCGCTTGCCGCGGGACGGACAATGGGAACGGTGGGAGTGAAGCGTGGAAAATAAATAATTCCGTCGAATCGCTCGGGCAGCGCGATTGATGACGTGACAGCCCTTCTTTTCTTCTCTTGATACGGCTATTTCTGCCCTCCTATTTGCTTTCAAAATATTTGCTCCCGCTGGCTAGTCTTCAGTGACTTAATCTAGAGTCTGAAGTAAAGATCTTTATCAAATTTTATTTGAAAGGAATTTTTTATAATTTTCTTCCGTTGCAACTACACGTTTCATAGTGATAAACGACAGTTTCAAAAAAGTTCGATCAAACTCGCACTCCATATTCCGTTTCCCATAAAACCGACGTCTTTCGGCAAAAAATCCACCCTGCAGCTCCGCCACCTCCTTCGCCGGTTTTCCCTCGACATCGGAACATTTCTCAAGCCTTCAAACGGGAATCCTCCAATTTGAGGAGAAAAAATCTCAATCGCGGCCCGGTCGCTCGGAGAAAAGCAAAGTTGCAGCCAGCCTCTCTCCCGGCGCGCGCCGGGGGTGGCGGGGTAGCAGTCGGCGACGGCGCCGCGGCGCGGAAAACCGAAGGCGAAAGAGATACATGGGCTGCGGGGCCGGGGAAACGAGGGCGAAGCCAGTGGCACCCTTGAGGGCTCGGGCTCGTGGCCCGTACGTGCGCTACTTTGCCGCGCGAAAGGGTGCGGAAGTGAGATACGGATGAGTGAGGGCACTTCCACCCCTCCGCGGCGCGCGGCCCTCCCCTCGCCCCCTCTTTTCATTCTTAGCGCCGTATCTCACACCGCGGCGCGCGCGCGCCGCCGGCTCGACGTCGGAGAGCGCCGGAGTCGAAGGCTTTCTCATGCTGATATCGCGCGCTCGTGAATTTCCAAGAGTTCGCCTGAGTGAGAGTGGCCATTGTGCGCTCCCACCGCTAATGGAAATGTATTTTCGAATGAGTCTGCTCCTAAGGATCATTGTGCGGGTGTCAGTGCAGCGACGCTATTCCCAGAATTTGGAAATCGACAAAATTAGGAAAACTCACTTTGCTCTATTCATACCGAGACACAATGGCTCATGATCAATTCAAACATTCCAAAAGTCACGACCGTTCGTGACTATGCCTACAAACGTTTATAAAAATTATGCATTAGGTCTTAGATCTTATTAATTGTTCACTGCATTAAAATACTGGTAATTCGTGCGCATTTCCAGCGAACGTTGAAAATTTAATGTAATGCAGCTCCTCACCCTCGGTGAAAGTCGATCAGCGGTCCAAATGAGAGGCTCTTTTCGCACCCCAGCTGATCATCGAGAAGCGCAACTGCATCGTTTCCGCTGCGGCGCGCGTCATTTTTTCCCGCTCCCGAGAGGGGAGCGAGTGCACGCGCAGACCAATTGCAAATGAGTTGCAGGGCCGCGCGAGGGGTGCGCACCCAGCCGAGTGTGTAAAAGCGAGAGATTCGCGCTGGGGAGGTGCGGAACGAGCGCCGCGCACGAGCCAAATAATCGCGGGGAATTCGGAAAAGGCCGATAAGGACGGGAGGGGCGAGCTTGAGGGAGAGCCCGAGGAGATTAAAGTGGTTATGCTAACTCCATTGTAGAGGGACCCTCGCCGTAACCGATTGCAATCTCCGCGATGCTTGCCGCTGATAGTTTCGCCTTCTTCTTTTTAGATTTACCGCGGAATCGCTCGAATTTTGTCGGCTTAAATTGCACGGGGAAACGGTTTACAGCGTCGATGGCGCTGGACGTAAGATAGACTGGAGTAGCGGTGGAGGAGGCTAGGGAGGACAAAAAGCGTATTCCGCTTCCGAAAACTTCTAATTTGATAAGTTTCGCTCATGCGAACTTTCGATTACATTCGCTCTTTCTCTTGGGTCTCGTCAACCTTCGCCCGTTACTTTTCGGTTGGCGAACTTTACACGAGCTTTGCATTTTTCTTTTACTTTATTTCTTTGATATCAGCAGTTAACGAAATGCGCAAATGGGCGGCAATATTGATCGGTATGGTGCGCGCGTTCGCTAGCCCGTTACGAAGTTACTTCAGCATGACAGCGCTTCACTTCTTCGGTAATTCGATTTACTTCACTTTAACCAGTTACGTCAGCGATATTTCGTCAGAAGTTAGAAATATGTTTTAAAAATTTTAAATAAAATGTTACAAAGAAATTCTCAGTTTTTAAGATCTAGATATTTCTACATTTCACATTTAATCACAGAATTTGCAAAATTATGTGATACGTCAAAATTTGCGACATCGCCGACGCGTAAAACGCATTTCCTCGCGGCAGCTTGATACGCGCTGCCGTAGGTATAACGGCTAATGAAATATCCATAAAAGCTCCATCATTACAAATCATACGGGCTCTTAATAAATTCGCGCGCTAACGAGCGACCGCATAACCGATCGATAGCGGCACGCGAGCTGGCAACGTCGTGATAAATTTGGATGTCCCATCGTCGCGCGTTCGATAGTTTCAAGCGCAATTACCGCCATAAAACGCCAGGCGAAATTTTAATCGACCCGATTTCACGCTGACCGACTGTCCGGGGTCCTTCCACGCGAGCGCCGTACGCTACCTGAATCGTATCGCGCTAACATTTACACGCTTCGTGCTGGTGAAATTTGAGATTTACCTTTGATGCAAAACTGATGCCTAGTTTCAAACTTCGACGATTCAATCATTTATCTCGTGAAATGTTTCCTAATTTTATACATTATTCTATTATATGAATTCTACAAAATGCTAAGAAAATAGAAAGAAATCCTTTGAAACGATCGACTTAACATGGATCCGATAAAAGACAATGTAAGAATGGAGATTAATGAATTCAGAGGGAATACGTCTTTGATGTATCTTTTTCACTTTCAACATAGCAACACTTCAGACGATTCATTAATATTTAACTCGCAAATGCAGCTGCTAAAAAATATCTCTCTTTGTTTTTTTTTAAACGGGTCGATCCATCGACGCTTTTTATTCCTCAGCAGAAAGGGAAGAATGATAAGCAGTAATTAAACGCACACGTTTTATACAACTTCAAAATTAAAGAAAAAGAATTTGTTTATAAAAATACTTATTATTATAAATAAGAATTTATATTAATTCTACTAGTGAAATAAAAATTTAGTTCTTTTAAGTGACGAGCTGCGTGTGTTTAAGGAAGACCGCCACTATACAAAATCAAAAGTTTGACACTTTCCGCGCCATATGTCGCTCATTCGATATACGTGCGCCCGCACGACGCCCGCTGCGTAGTTAGGCAGTTGTAATAACAGAAGCTACTAATCGAAGCAACCCAGCACAACTTCTCGCAAAATTTCTGGATATTTTTGTTTAATTCGCCTGACTCACGCGCATACTCTTCGATTGCTTTAACTTTAAGGCGCGAAACTTCAATTGCGTTCCGCAACTTTCACATCGATAGAATGTCTTTGTTCTCGCGAACTCCTCCAAGTTCCCTTCGTGCCGTCCGATTTCGTTCCCGACTTTTCCGCCGGTCGTCGAGGAAACTCTCGCCGTGGGCGCCGGAGGGAGTCGCGCGAAAATGGACTTCCAAGCGGGAGCGAAAAAAAGAGGAGGTTTACGACGCGGCCGCAGGCTATTGCGAAAGCGCGGAATGCAGGTTTTTCCACTGGCCGAGATTATCCGAATTTTACGGCGCACGAAATTTCACTTCCTCCAATCAAGGAATTCCTTTATCGCGAGTAAATATTTTGCTTGAACTCGCGGGCCCGAAAAAGGTTAATAATCTCCATTATCCTTTTCCCCGTCAGTCAAGATTAGATTTCAGTATAAGAAAGTAAGCGACTGTCAACTGCGGATACTTTCCGTGCAAAAAAAAGGCACTCAGGTCTCATAAATTCACGGTTCGCTTCGGCCGCATCAGATAAAAGGTAAAATAGATGCGTGCAGGGTAAGCAGGGGAGTCGCTCGCATTCCTTCCCTTTAAAAAAAGGACTTTATCGTCGCGCGTCAACGACTTAATCCGCCCGTACCTGCGAGCGAGTCGCGCGCGCGCTTACGCACAACAACGACGCGAAGACAATTACCGAAACCACCTGTTACATGCGTTCGCGAAACTTTTATACACACCAGCGACGAGCGACGAGCGGTGTAGCCAGGTTACGACCTTTTTCTTCTACCTCCGCCGGAAGTTGCACTTCTCCGCGTTCGCGCATTCATGAGCTCCCTCGAGCCTTACACTTTTTTCATCTTTTCGACGTATTGTTTTACTTCCTTTTTACTCTTCTCATAATGTTCTAATGATTGATTTTTAATAAAATCACTTTGTACAGCGTGAGTAATGTATTTTAGTCAGAAAAAATTTAATTAACTGCGACCGTTACAGTAGAATCACCAAGTCTCGAAAAAAAGTGACAAAAAAATGGGAGGCTTGGATGGGTTTAGCTAATAAAAAACGTTGGCCAGGGAGAAGTCTGTAAGCGTCCGCACACCTTGATGCTAGAGGAAGGACGTCGGTTTAAAGACCGGTACAGCTGTGGTCTTTGCGACAGGTATTAAGCCTCCATACCATCTGCGCTCTTTTTCACTCTCTTTGGGTGTCGCATGTTTGTGAGCTGGACTGGACGTGCTCCACTGCAGGGTTTAACAGCGACTGCGCACAGTTATCACTAACCATAAGTCAGCAGGATTTTGTTCAGACAAGCATTTTTCCCGTTTCTATGCTTTACTGATAATTTTCTTCAAATATTCCAGGGCTGTATATTTGCGATTATATAATTAAATTGAATTGTTCAGATTTTAGCCAGTGAAACTGACGCTTTAAATTAGATAACATTTTATGTAATCAGGAACAATATTAACCTCCACGAGGATACAAAAGCGCTATTTCAGTTTATGTTTTTAAACGAATAAATTCTCCCTGTAATTTTCTGAAATAGAATTCTGTAGAAGTACCCTTTACGAAAGTTCGCACATTCCTTAGATTGAACTCCCCTGCTTTAACCCGCACAATTAGCCATCCCCTCCGCGTTCAATTTCTAATTAATGAAAATTTATATCAGCCCGCAATCTAGTCGATTTCGTAAGGGCAATTTTCCAAAAGTAGTGGTCCGTTTTACGTAACTTGGGTAAGGAAGGGTACGAATCCTTGTCTTGATATTTTGCCGAAAAATCTACTTGAAAGGATCGACTTACAATAGTTTTAAAGCTTGCGGAAAGGAGTCAGCTTTCGAGACTTCTGTCCTTGAAGCGTAAAGCCCCATTTTTCTATCATAATGCACGCTCGAAAGGCATCCCATTGAGATGGTGCAGCCTCATCTTCCGCCTCGCGAGCGGCATACCCTTGCTCCGCGAACCTACGCAAACAAAGCGATCCTTTTATAACGCGGAATTACATGTCTCGAATCAAGAGGAGGCTTGCTTCCTATACGGGGGCTTCTTTCAACTCGTAATAAGAGAAAAAAAGAAGAATGGATTGAAAGAACCGAGAAAGAGTGGGAATTTAAAGAGTCGGTGTCGCGAGTTCGCCATCTGGTGTAACCACCATCTGGCGCTTCAGCCTTCGGCAAATCAATCCCAACTCTATGCGTAGCGGAGAAACTAGTTTTGAACGAAAATATTTTTTGGCAAGCGACAAGTGCATCTCCTTCATCTGCATATATTATGAAAATTTTCATTTCAATTCCAAGAATATGAGGTTATAAAAATAATAGACGTATATACCTAAAAGTTGAATTAAATTAAATTAAGTGATAAACCTTTTTTTCGAGTAAATCATAAAATAAATGAACAGTTGAGAATTTAAATTCTATGTCAAAGAGTAATCAGCAATCGACGTCTAGAAGTTCTTTACAACTCGAAAGTAATTCAGACGGGACGAGAGGCTCGGCACAACGTAGATTAGCCCTGCCGCGGATCTAAGCGTCTTTTCGGGGATCGCTTGCTTTCCTCATTCAAAAAGCAAGGAGTTCAAGACGCTCGGATGGTCCTTCGTATAGAGTCGACGCGCTTTGTCTCGCAAACCGTCTTCTTCGTTTTGTTATCAAAGGAAGATTCGCGGTATTTTGCTTTTCAGAGTGTGGGCATTGTCTGCTTGAGCTCCGACTCCCCGGGGTTAATTCAAAGCGCCTGGCAGATGCGATTCCGTGATTTTTAAGCTTTCGGTGCCTTCCTTCTTTCTCTTTAATTGAAAGCTAATTAACCCGAGTGCCGCGACACGTGTAAGCTTGTTCAGCTAATGCGCCAGTGGTTCCTGTGGACGAACGTCCTAAGTTGATTTTCAATTGCGGTTCAAGTTCGCGGTCGTTGTAAAATTTTTTTAATCGCGACCGTTGCTTCAATAACGCGTTCTAATAATTGCAAAGTGCATTTTTTAAAATAAAATATTTCGATTTAAAAAAATTATAAAATTTATGTTTACTCATCAACTTGTAGATTAATTATGCGTCAACTTATAGATTGTTATTTGCAGTTTCTACAAATAACGTAACAACATGAATGTGCAGTAGACCACATCCACAATAAATCCGTTTTGACAAGTAAAACGTAATTGTATCCGGTAATAAAAGTGTTGAATGTTTGGCCGTTTAAACGGACTGTAAATGAGACGGGCGTCACGGTAATCTGGTCGCATGCATTGTTACAGTAGTGTAAGAGTCAAAACACAAGCCTCGTCCTTGACAGTGAACCGGAACGGCTCATTTTTTTCTTTCTCAATCCGGCTGGATTAGCGGTAACTCCATGCGCGTGCTTGTTCACTCTCAATAATATTCCGTGCTGTGAGGCGACCTATTCATTTCCAGTCGTGTGTATCATTTATCGATATTGCCTTACACTGTCTTCAACGCTTTATTGAAAAGACTTCAGGTACTCTCAGGAGTGTTCAGTCAACGAAGTTGATGGAAAGTGCGAATTAATCTATTTTTAAAATAAATAGTTAATAATATGAAAATTCAATAATATAGCGAAATAAGAAAGAATGAATGTTTTGAAAGCGCATTGTCCATAATCAGGCATTGTTCTGTCAGTCGAGAGATTCGCGCGAACGATATATCGATTTCGCGATAGATATAAAGCTAATGACAAGATCTATTTGAAACGCGCAACAAGTTATCCGATTACATAGTCGTGGTCAGAGACCAGGAGTTCGCGGCAAAAACTGTTATTTCATCGGACGCGAGCCGCGTATTGATGCGACCTTATACCTACTGCACTTCGCAGTGAAGAATTCAAAACTTCAATCATTTCTAATGTTTTATTTATCTAATGTACACTTTGTTTCATTCATATATTTTAGCCTTAGATTAATATTCCGTTTATTTTTGTTTCAGGTATGTACATTTTGCACTGTATTAGACATATTACGGCGAGCCAATTGGTAAGTCAATACAATTTTTTAAATATTCGAACGTGCTAAAATTTAGAACTAAATTTTACTATGGGCGAAACTGTACGACGAAAGCTTATTGCTATATGCCGATTCTCGGAGACGTCTCGAATATCGATTTACGCGAGGCTTGCACGCACGTACGCTCGCGCGACACTGGCAGCCTTGGGAAATGGGAATCCAGATCGAGCCTTGACTTAACGAGCCGTATAAGAAAGTTGCACGTAAGCTGCTGCTATCTCGCGATTCCTACGATATCCACGCGCATCTTCTCCAAAAGGAGGTGCAACGTCTCTTTTATTATGAATTTATGCTGAATATTTTTCAGTTTCAATCATATCAATATGTTAACTACCTGAAGAAATTCGTAAATTTGTATTATCTCTAAGAAAAGAGATTTGCATTGATACCTGAATTGCTAGAGGCAATAATTAATGAACGTAATAACTGATACAAGTGTAGAAAAGTCCCTATCTATTGAAACAAGCGTGCATTAGTCAGCGGCCGTGTATTCGCTGACAGTGTTCCAAGTTTGCGCACGCCTCAAGAGCGCAAAGCGTGCATTGATACAGCGTTTCAGGAGTGTCCCGAGCTTGTGATGTATGCGAAAATCGTGAATTGGGTTGTAAATAAATAAAAGCCTGGGCGTTAATAAATTCTCGGCCCCGCGAGATTAGACGCCGCGCTCACGATTTATCGGTCTTTTCAAGAGTCACGGATACACGCGAAAGAATCTGAAATTCGCGCGCTCGCTTATGCGAGGCCGAGCGCACCGCGGCTTGTCGTGATTAATGTCAAATTCTTTGAATTGAACGCACGTACGGTACTTTTACCACCCAACTTTTTCTACGCTCTAGCAGCAATTTTTCCTACCCGGTGTAAACATCGACGCCGCACGCGTTTCGCTAAAAGCTCGTTAAAATGAAACACGAGGCTGCTCGAAAATCGCACGGCGAGTTCGTAGAATCTTTTCCAAAGGTGGCTGTTATTACAGAAGGGGAGGGAAAAACTTTTTGCCGCAAACGAGAAAACTCTATTTTCCGTACGACCGAGAGTTGGACGATCGTATTTCGCTCGCAGCTTGGAGAAAAGCGAACGCGCACTTTCTTGCTTTCACCGGTACGACGCACGGGACAAAGGGTTGAATGCTCCATAAGCAAATCACTCTACACTCTTCTTATTCCGAAGCAATAGAATCTCTTACTAATTTAGTTCTTATTCCTTAACAGAAAATAGAAACACACTTCATTCTTCTTGGAAAAAGAAATCTCAAAGTTTTATCTCTAAAAAAATGAGGTACAGAAGCTATTAAACAGTGACTTGGTAGCGATGAAAAAACAAAGCGCAACACATCGGTCGGTGTAATTACGGCACCGCGAAGCCGGGTCTCGGCTCGGCGTGGCGGTCGGCGCGGCGCGACGCCGCGGCTGCAGGCGAAGCCGAACGAGAGGAGGAAGCGCGGAGCGAGAGGGCCACGCCCTCCCGCGCGGGGCGCACACTTCCGCCGCGCGTGGATTACGTCGCGCGCAGTCTCACTCCCGCGTCTCCTCCACGCGATCCTCTAGCTCTTCCTCCATTATTTACCCCTCCTCTATACGGTCCCGGTGCGCCGGGGTTTCCTGGACCCGTACGAATCTTTTTTTTTTCTCTCAAAAATTACTGGATTTTTTGCTCGGTTTTAGTTGATCTTTTTTTCCCGACGCATCGTGGGTTTTGTTTATTGTTGCTTTGACGAAATTTACTCGACAATTTTATCGATCATTAATTGAACGTGTAGTTTTATCGAACCCTCGCTGTAATTTTAGCGCGCTATTAAGCAATCCACTTATAGCGATCGTTTACATTCAAAGGGCGACAATGGCTCACTTCAGCATGCGGAGTCGGGCCGTGTGCGTGGGAGTCGCTTGATACATAGAGCGCAACTAAGTCTCCGTCGTCTTTCGAATCATTAATCCCGTTGAATTTCGCCCGCGTTCTTCTCTCCCTCAGAATTACCCAAGCCTCTTTCTCCCGCTTGGCTCGACTCTCCATGTCGCTTGGACAAGATTTTCGGCTCTTTTCCATGCAAATTTGCATGCGAATTGCACGCGACACCGAGGGTGTCTCTTTAATTGCTTGAGTTTTGTTTATGGCGCGTATGCCACTACTTTACCATGGATTTTCGTAGGGAAAACTACTAACTCAACAAAGTTTTTTTATTATAGAAACTGCGTCTATTATTCTCGCGTCTAGATTTTCTTCAAATTTTACGAGTTGAAAAACAAAATATTACCTCTCGGAACTTTCTTTTTCATTGTAAAAGAAAGCCATTGTAAGCTACTAAATAGTAGTGAATTTGGTTTAGCAATGAAATGGATAGTTGGCAAAGACGAAGGTTAAGGCAAATGGGGTCGGGTTTCGTCTTCGCTCGATCACGAAGACGAAGGCACCTGCGAGCGTCGGGAGTCTGAGCCGTCTCTCGGCCGTTCGACAAATGCACAACCGCAAGCATCCGTCTCCCGGTGATTATTCAGGAGAAGAGCGAGAGTATTCTCTTTTCTTTGTCGCGGCCGCGACTAATTCTCATTGCATATCAATTGTCAATTTATTCAGCTCCGAGCTATTCAACCGAGGGATTTTTGCGAAGGTAAATTTTCGAAAGTGATAGCATGTGGGTCAACTGGCCAATTCCAATGCAATTTCGTTGAAAACTAAACAAAAAAATATTTTTCATGAAAATGTCAGCTGTAAATCAAACTTTTACAGGTGCGCATAAAGCAGCGGTACTCTTTGTTTGCTTATGCGCCTTTGTAAGGCAAATAAACCGAAAGAAAGCGTTTTTTTTTCTTTCGAATTTTATCACCGCGAATAGCTGCGTAACGAGCGGCCAGTATTTATTTTCCATAATTGAATAATCAATGCTCCCGAGAAACGTTACTGCGTAGGAACACTTTTCCATCGCTTTTATCTTCGGCGCTTCTGATGAACAATTACAGATTTTTCCAGGGGAAAAACGAAACGTACGCCGGTGACAGAGTACGTGACGAATCGCCGATGACTCTTCCGATCGGAAATGCTTAAAGCGGGGCCCGTCGTGAATGGGAATAGCCGCTAACGGCACTCTCGACTCTCTTTCTTTGAATTCTCGCATATCCTGTATAAGTTAGATGTGTCCTTTCACCTCGAATAGCTTCCTTTTCTCTCAGGACTCATGATTATTTAATGCGAATGAAAATGAAGAGCTAAACGCCTAGTTCCTCGCCAATTCTGACAGCTGAGGTAAATATAAATAAAACTTTGAGCACATAGACGAAACTATCCACCCGATGGACTATCACTCGAAAGAAGAAAGATCCGCTGTGACGCTCTTGAAAAGATTTCGAAGCTCCACAAGGGTGGGACAAAGGCAAAGGGTGAGCTGCGACCTCGTTCGCTCACTCGAGTATCTAATCATGAACGTGATTAAACGCGCGAGAAGCTCCTGAGGCTCGTCTGGCACTAATCGGCTGTTCTCTGCCTGACGCACGTCATCTCCGCAACAACGGCCACTTCGTCCCCCTCCGCGGACCGATTCCCTTGCGCAACTCTTGAGGAGACGTCGGATTTTGGCTGAACGAACAGCGACGATGGACGATTCGCTACCGCCACGTAAATTGAAGACTTAATTGCGTGACCTGGAGCTGAGTCGTTTGCTCTTTTACCGAGCGAATATTCAATAGGTTACCAAGGAAGTACTGTTCAAAGAATGATTGCCATTCCAATTAATTTTCTTTACTCGAACAAAGTGTTACAGATTGAACAAGTCAGGTAAAATCATTAAACAGTAGTTTATTTGAATTTTTAAGATGATTTGGGAACTTGGATGTAAGAACGCGATGCTTCAAGTAGTGAACGAGTAAG
The DNA here is from genome assembly GCA_900480045.1 of Eurytoma adleriae. Classification (NCBI taxonomy): domain Eukaryota; kingdom Metazoa; phylum Arthropoda; class Insecta; order Hymenoptera; family Eurytomidae; genus Eurytoma; species Eurytoma adleriae. Next base: position 154,342 of record UXGC01000295.1, read on the forward strand.
GGACAAAGCTCAAGCAGAAAATTGCAGATCAAATTAAACGAGAAAGGGAGGAATAATTTGCATGATAAAAAACTGCGCGGCGAAAATAAAGAAAGCCTTGCGAAAGGCCGAAGAAGAAGAAGTTGCAAGGTGCGACGTTCTACCCAATTCACAATTGACGTTCGCTTTCGTATGTTAATTTTTAGGCGATGACGAGTACCGGAAATGTGTAAAATTTAACTTAAAAAAGCGGCGCTGCTCCTTGCGGTATTGGTTAGGTTGTTAAACTCAATTTAAAGACTAAAATGGATACTTCGTCTTTCTTCCAAGAAAATTCGCTACAATTTGAAAAAATTATTTTTGACAATAAAACTTGTTTGTAAGGTGTAACCTACTTCCTCAAGAACAAAGAAGACAAATTATTATTCAAATAAAGCTCATCTTCCACAAGCCGCACCCGTCCATTGCATTACACCAGCGTCATTCCGTCGCTTTCCATATCATTCACTTTCTCCTTCGCTTTATCTCCGTCTCCCTCGTTCGCGTTCTCCCCTTTTTTCGTGCCAGCGAACGGCGCCTTTGGAGGTTATAACAGTAAAGAGCAATGAGGCGCTCGGCTATAGCTATAGGTATACTCCTCGCTTGGCTTACTCCTCCGGCCGATACATAAAGAGCGCCTCGTAAAAAATTGAGGCTCCCGGCGAATTAGAGTCCGCCGGAATTATCATAAAGTATTGTTCCGAGCCTCGTAACGCCTCGATAACTCGGTCTGGTACTTTTACGTGTCGCTAAAGAGGGAAGTCCTCTGAATATAATGAACCTTTTTTTTGAAACTACGACAATCGAATACAGCAGTTTTTGCTGGTTTCAAAGTTCATTCCGCAGGCGAAATAAAAGTTGAAACTGTGCTTTGGAGATGGAAAAATGTTTATTTCTTATTTATTAAAAATTTTAGGTAGAAGTATCTGCTTCTAACGGAAAAACTAATTTCAAGTTATGCGACCGAGGAGATAAAATGTACATGACGACTTGTACATATCTAAGAATGAGTTGCGTGTTAGGGCCCATGAAAATCACTCCAACGAGTCATTTGTCATTTTCTATTCTTCATCTTCTTAAACTTTCTTGTCACGACTGCTTATTAATATTAATTTGTCTTATCTTCTATTTTTAGCAGCGTACGAGTAATGAATTATTTACTTTTTTCTGCAAATAATTGAAAAGCTGCTGTCCGTAAAATTTACTACCTTATTATCCTCTGAATAGCAAAGATTATAAAAATTTCACAATACTTTGTTTGTTTTTACGAAAGAGAAAAAGTAGGTACAATTACCAAAATGATATCTTCACAGTATTAGACGGTGATAATTAATCAAATGCAATTGTTACAAATTAATGCGATTGAACGGCGCGTTTTTTTGTTACGTCACGAGTAAGACGACTCGCGCGTCGTGACAAAGGCGTCAATTCTCAGCGGCAATTGTCGACCTTAATTTTTTCCAGCAAGGCTGCGCCTCTCGGCCGCTGCACACACGAAAAAGAATAACAGCAGTGCAGCGCTGAGCTACGAGCTGTTGTTGAGGAAATCGCATTGTTGGCTTTGCGGAATTACAATCCACTGTACGAGTACAACGTAACTAGCTGTTACCATAAATACTTCACGTAAAGAATAAATATCACTTTTTGATAATGTAAACGTTTTAAAACATACTTCCTTTAACTTATCTTTATTGTTTTTATAAATTTTACTAAAACAATGTTTTTAACTAAATTTGCACTTTATTAAGAAGCAGAAAGCTTTCTAGATTAAAATCAAGATTAAAATCTTACGACTGCAAAAACCTTGAAACAATGGAATTATCTAGAAGGCTTAATTTTCTCGAACTGCAAACAATCGAGCTCCATTTGGTATAAAAAATGAAATCACCTCGCAATCGCCAAAACGAGATTAAAGGCGAAACATCGGCCTGGATTTTGATCGACGCTGCACTACTTGGTGTGTGTATATATATGTATGAGTGGAGAGCGATTTAAAGAGCCGCCGCGGACTTTATCGGGCGCGCGAAGGCGTGTACACCGGCGCGCGGGATCGTAAAAGAGCCATCGATAAGCGCAGAGGACCGACTTCCACGGCTTTCTAATCACTTTGCTCCTGACTTATTGCAACTTGACCCATAAAAGCCGCGTTTAGACCGCTCGTGGACGTCGCTTTTTCTGCGACCAATGGCGTTCGTCGAAATTGTCCTTGCTGCAAGAAATGCTGTTATTCTAATTGGCTAACTGTCTTCTCACTTTTCCTCCCAGCTGTCAATCCAGACCGAAAGAAATAAGCAATGACAACATTAGGACTCGTGAAAGAAAACAATGAACGCAAAATCGACAAAAGGGAGTGCGTAAAGAGCAAGAAAAAAGTTGCCGCTAAATATCTTTAGAAAGAAGCTGTAACTTAGCCGGCAGCCGCGAAGAAGCCGAGGAGGCGCGGACGTCAAAAGGCCGAGGTCAGGAACAAAAGTTGGATAAGGAGAGAGCGAGCACGCGACGCCGTCGCTCTACATACTCGGTTTCGCCGAGAAAAAGGAAAGGATAAGCATCGCTGAGTGAGTTGGCGGCGCGAGAAATGTGCTGAGTTGCCAGCTGAGATAACGTCGAGCGGAAGCGCCTCGGAACTGGATGGGTTTGACAGAAAAATGAGAGATTATCTTATCTCCTGCGTCAAAGCTATCTGGAACAATGAGAAAGACTGTTGTTTCACTTTTCGTATTGCTTCAAATGTAAAAAGTTTGAGCTAGGATATCGCTTGAAAAAAACGAATAAAAATCAACAAAAGTGAAAGGTTTGCTTATCTCACCTTAGCAGACCGAGAGCGTAATTACATTAATTAAAAAATAATTTAGCACTTGACACTTTATTTAATCTTAATGAGAAAACTCAATTTTAATAATCGATAAAGTACGTTAATTTTTAACGGCGCAGAAAGCACGAAATAAGAATAAACCCCAGCTTTATAATCGCACTGCAAGCTTCCTTATCTTTCTTCATTAAAGGCAAGTGAGCCATCGAGTTGGCAACTTATCGGGTTGCCAACTCTAATTGCGCTTAAAGAGGTTGGCAGAAGGTATGGGACTTGTTACCTCATTAACGGTAAAATACGCAATGAAAAAATGAAAACTGTAAAGAGAATTTCTTCCACAAATCCAAGAGGCATAAAATTCCAAGAGCTTAAACTGTTTTTTTCACCCGATTGGACGGGGTGAACAAAGTAATATTGTTGTGGTATTGAAAATTTCCGATCACGTTTCATCGCAAAACAAATTTGCATGCGATTTTCATGAACAGACAAGTCAGATGAAAGTTTTTATCTGCGACCCGCACCGTCTCGAGTTGCAGTTATGACGTCTCTAAAATAGGCCATATGATTTATTTCACAAAGTTCAAAGTTCTGTAATGGTTCAGGTATATTAAATATTTACGACATTTAGACACGTTTTACAGTAAAAGAATTTTCTTTTTAACAGTTTATAATGATAAATCTCATTTCATAAACTGAAGAACATTTAAAAGTAACAAGATTTTCAGAAAAAAACATCCACAGCTCGTAAGAAAGGAAAGCAATGAAATCAGCAAAGCCGCGCACGGTAAAACTCAAATCGGCGCAAGAGTTGCAATCCAATCAAGATCGAAAATTACTTTCCATTCTACACGGCAATCGATTAAGCGTGCCTCTCGTTATACACCAAAATAAACCATCCTGCCGTAGCTCTCGCAATCTCATTCGACTAATTCTGGCAAAGGCAGCGGCGGCGGGGGCTGAGGAAAACGGAATCCGGCTGCTCTCGGCAGGTTGCGTAAGATCAAAGTCGAAAGCGAAGGCGACGGCCTTGTGCGCGCCGCCGCGCATACACCTACCGCTGCAGAAAATGCACTTTTCCTCGCGGCCGCCGCTCATTGTTCCGCGAAGCGCGTGCACGTGCGAGCCGCAGTTTTACTACGAGCCGATGCGCGCTCTCCCCCTCCCCCCTTGCGAAATTGTTAGATGCATACGTGGCATGTTCAATGAGACGCGCCGCTCCGATGACGCGATTTCAGATGAATTATTTAAACTAACGGTACACGCTTCTCGTTAAGATTATCTTGATTTACGAGGATTTTCGTATTTTCCAGATAAGTCTATATTGTGCGAAGAATTTCTTATTAAACTAGTACTCACGGTTTGCGCGTTGACCATTCGCCGATCGTTGTAAAATCGAAAAGTCCGCCGTCGAAGTCGTCACTGATAAATTGTAACTGCGGGAAAAGAGTCTGGTAAACTGGCAAACGCTCGCGCCACAGAGAATACTACCGAGACGAGAGAGCCGTGACGTTTATGCCCGTCTTCGAGAGAGCGCCTGTCAGTCCTCAGCTGTAAAAAGAAGAAATAGAATTATCTCATTTATGGCTTGGTTTACAACGAAAATTAATGGCGTTAATGAAGTTTAAAGAGACAAACAATAGACTGAATTTTTGAAAAAGTTTACATTTAGCGAAGAAGATAGGCTTCGCGCTGCACGCCAGTTGGTTCAAAGAAATTGTGCAAAAGGAAATGGATAGCGTGGCCTATGAATCGAACGCCATGGCTCTCATTGGCAAAGCGAGAGGCAAACAAAGGGCGCGAATTGGAGGGTCCGCGACGATTTTCAATTTACGCCGGGCGTGCCGATAAACACGACACTTTATCGGTCGCGCGCGCATTACACGGCCGCCGGAGTATTTCACGTTTTACGTCCCGGCGGGAGAAACTCTCGGAGCGGCTTTACGACGCCACCTACGCGTCGAGGTGCGAGCTCTTTGTGCGCCCCTTTTTTCAACTTGTTTTCGCTGGAGAGACCCGACTCGGAAAAAATACTAACCGCAGATAGGAGATAGTTGCGATGGCAAAGGGACTCCTTTCGATGAGATGGGTTGAAAAGGAGCGGTACTATATTGAGTCCCGAAGAAACTTGTTATTACGTGCTTGCGAAACTTTGAATAAGTAATTAAATATGATACGAAAAATTAAATTGAAAGTTAAATGTTATTTATAATTTGAAGCTTAAATAAATCTAATTCTTTAGGTAGGTAATTAAGCAGCGCTTGCGATTAAGTCAGGCGATAAACATTCACTTAGTAATAGCATAAAATAAAATTTATTACAATTTCTCCTTATTAAATGGCAGTTTTCTTAAAATTTCAGTCGAAAAGATTCAGTAAAGCACTTAAAATTACTTAAAGTCCCTTTAAAATCAACAACACGCCTCGCCTAACCTCTGACACCAGTCACTGAAAAATAAATCCCGTTTTCCATCGTGACGATGAATACAGAGTTAAATAATAAAATACATCATTAACCTTCTCATAGTAGACTCACAACGGCGATAAATCTAGCGAGCTAGCTCCGTGTCTGCCGCCGAAGCTGCGGGTGGGAGGGGAAAAGCATACTAATTGAGTTTATTGCGCTGCTTTCAGCATAAATTTTCAGTCACGAGCGCACACTCATTGACTTTTACCGATGATGGGGCCGTGCATTCGTCTGATTATTTCGTCACGATTTCCGCGTGATGTCGAAAAGTCGTTCGCCGATAAGCACGAGCTTTTGCAGGTCAGTCGGCATAAATGAGGACAGGTTAGATCGCGATCGGGGTTATGTAATATTTGCTCACAAACAATAAAAATTAAATTTTTCAACTTTCCAAAGTTACAAATAGTTAAAACATTTACACTTTTGGCTCGGATAATGCAATTGTCATATACGAGGCAATGCAAAGTTTGAATCGCAGCGCCGCAGATGCTTAACCGGCGCCGCAATCCTTTTACCGTGGAAAGCGCAAGAGGGCGAAATCGCTCCCCCCGGCGACGGGGCTTCGGAAAAGAGCCCTAACTCCATTTTCCCGAGAGAAAATCATGGAATTACATCATCGTCATCCCGGGCGAATCAAAGTTTATCGCGGGAGTGGGCGCGGACCCGGCGCGGAGGGAAGGCGGTCGAGGAGAAATAAAGGCGAGGCCGGCGCGTATAGCGGCCTCAAGTGGGTCGAAAGTTTGGCGAACCTAATTCCGGTAAGTGCCACGGGAAGTAACGCTCGCCGAGGTGTCGGCACCGTCTGAGTCTGGCGCGCGACTTTTCCGTGCCCCCGGGCCCTCGACGATTTTGCAGGAGTGGCCGAACGTGTACTTCTTTGATCTCACGCGACTTTGATGTGCGAAAGCTGAGCTGGAGCACGTTTCCTTCGCCGCGACTTTCCCGGCTTCTTTATTCTTCGCGTTCATCTGCGAGTTTTACGCGCCGAGACTCACCTCCAAGGAGTTAACTAGGATTCGCTCGAACTTGCACGGGACCTAGGCTAGAATTTTTATGCCAATGTTAAAGTTTACTTGTAGCTTAGATTTACCGACGTTCAGCTATCATTACAAAGGAGAACTGCAAATCGTGACTAAAATTGACCCTTTATTTTGTAATGTTTGTTTACGAGTTTGAAAGCAAATCGATAGAATTGCACACAATTTGACTTGGCAATGGTAGACGAGCGGAGGAAGATAATTTGAGATCAAGCGCTTGCAAACTGTCTGGTATGGCATTCAATTACGAGTCTAAATCCTTTGAGAGATGCAGTAAGATGCCAATTATCTCATACGGCTTCTCTCTAAATTTTGAATTCAAGCTTAGCTGCTTTTGATTAAAGACTAGAGTGTCATATAGTTAATAATGCATATTCAAAATCAAGGACAAAATAAAGCCTTAGAAACAGTACACAAAGGAAAACTTTGGAGTTGAAAACAACTTCTGAACTAAAAAAGGGTGAAGCATAAACAAGGCAAAGCACAGGAGGACAGACACACAAGATGAGGGGACCTTAACGACTTGGCTAAACTTAAAGGATCCCTTAGCCTATGAACTTAGAGGGTAGGGTCGCTGATGCATTAAAGCTACATGACTCAATAAACGCGGTGGTGCCTTTATCATTGCCTCGGTAAATAGCGCCGATGATAGGATTTGCCTCGTATTAATTGTTCGCGAGGCTAAACCCGATTGGGAGGAGAGCCGACGATGCGGATTATACTCCATGAAGGACTTTCCGTAGGGATAATATCTTCTCTGCTGATAAATGTTTGCTTATCGATCTTTAAGCAGCTTCAAGGATGAAAAGTTTGCTGATTTGGAAAAAATAATAGATAATAATCAAGAGACGCAGACATCGCTTTAAATATTTTTAATCTGTGTAAAAAAGTAATATTTATCAATAAACGGTTACATGGAATGTGCGCGGTTCTTGATAATTAAAGATAAAAGTAATTTAATACAGAGCCGTAGGAGTAACGTCTATTGTAAGAAAGAGATGGTGTGAAATTAATGCGGGTTGCGTTGATTTTTTTCATGAATAATGTAATTTTTAGTACTCACACACTATATTGTATTCATTGCGAGCACTTTGTCAAGTTTAATTTCATCGTGTTCCGGCAAATGCGGGCCGAATTACAATGGTTTGACACTAATAGCGACAACATTCCGTCACGCAAATAAAATACATTATTTTATTGTGACAAGCTACTGTAATATCAAATTTTACTTTATATTTGTTATTCAAGATTAATATTTCATAATTGTGTTACCTTTTGTTTCAAGTTCACTGTGGTTAAGCATTGCATTCGGTTAATGTCGGTAATGTATGCATTACAGTTTTATTATTTAAGTGTAAATCAGAAAATAACGATAAACGTTTATTTTAATAAACTGGTACAAGCTTGAATTTGAAATGCAAAATAAACGGTATTTATCAGAAAATCGATAGGTAGACTAGCTCTTCTAAGCGAGAAACGAGAGATGTGGCGATTGCCATCATCTCAGAGGAGCAAGGCAGATGAGCTTCCCATGGGGTAAAACGGGTTCGCTGATGAAAATAAACGCTCGAGCCTCGGGCCTGACAGGCTCTATAGAATAGCATTCAAATTTTATTTTCGAACCTTTACATTAACTCTAAATAACATCTTCCAGATTTTTCGTATTTTTATTGTCTTATAGATTTTCAAATTCATCTATTTGCAGTGTGTGAAAATTGTAAACAAATTATAAAAAAGCTAAAATGATATTAAGACAAATTTAGCAGGGTTCAAGAATCAAGAACCTAAAAACGCTGTCTAATGCAAGTAATAACTCATACAACCGACGTGCCCGTACATCATCTTCGCTCTATTACCGTCACATCCAGAAAACTGATCAATCGTAATTGTCGCATTACCTTTAAAAGGTACCGTCTTCAGTTGGCAAAATTTTATCGCCATTTCTTTACATTATACGAACATCAATCCGAATCAGTGACGCTGCTGGTAATTAAGAAGAGCACGAAACGAGCTCTCTACGTGCCTTTACAGAGGCAGAAAACGCTTAAATGAATTTATAAATTGGTTAAATTAAATTCCTACGCTGGAACACTGAAAAATTCAACAGAAATTTTATCGATCATTTAATTATGAAATAAATGGAGTGGTAGATTTGAAATTAAGATATTAGAGATTTTAAAGCAATTTTTAAAAATAATTCACTATTGGCCTGAGATACCCTCATAGCCTGCGGACAAAAAAAACAGTAGCTACCCTTTTTACGTAACCCTCGGCAATCGCATAGTTCGCTAGAATATGCGCGCGCAGCTCAAGCTGCTCCCTAATGATAACGCCCACGGTGTAGAATTGTGCTAGTTATGGTTTTGCTCAAATTTTCGTCAGCCTCGGACTGTCTCTTTCACATTTAAATACGTTCACCACCAAAGATGGTCGAAGTTGATAAATTACATATCAGCGCTTAAATTTAAGTATTTTTTCTAGTAAATCCAGAGCGCAAGCTAATTGAAAAAATGAGCAGAATCAGATGAACAGGGACTTCGTACCAGTAAACCGAAAGTGCAATAAACTGGCGCACGAGCGAAGTCGCGCGATAAACAGGGCGGTGGCACGGTAATCAAGCCTTTACACGGTGCGTAATCGCCAGGCACATCGGTGTGCGAGCGAAGGCCGAGAGATGCGCTTCCGGAAGTCGCGCGATAATCTTGGCTCGTGGATCGAGCGAGCGCGCCTGCGCGTTGGCGTTTCGGGGCCGTTTGAAGTGCGTTTATCTTCTCGTCGGCAACCAGTATGTCGGCTCGACGTCGCCTCCGCTTCGTGCGCTTATTTTTACAAAAATTCAGACTGTGTGCGATAAAACTGAAATGCAGCAGGTTAAAAAAAATTTACTCTATTCACTTTTATTGCACTTATTTTTTTAAATGGCTATTTGTGCTCGATGAAAGAAATTTCATTGACGCGATTAAATTGCTGAAACGTCGTGAATAGGTCGTTATTTGAAAGAAAACGAAAGAAAAACTAAGACTGCCTACGCTCGATAGAATAATAGTTACCTATTTAACGAGCTCGCTTTAAATCTCCGATATCCGATTCTCATTACATTTCAGTAGAACGCATTCTGAGAACGTTCGGTGCTATAGGTTTCTCGGTTTTTCGTACAACGATCGACTTGGAGCAACAATAGCCAACGCCACAATGACAGTCGTACAGCCGTCGTGCGTTGAACCTTCGGGGTTTTCGAGCGGATTGTCGACTTCCGCTCGCGGCGATTCTTTTCTCCCCGTCGGCGAACATTACAACCTGCCGTTAACGAGCTCGAGATTTCATCGACACCTTCACCGCCGTTCGCGCGCCTTTAATCTAATCATCGCGCGGGCAAATATGTGCCGGAGATACCGTAATCTTGCGGCCGATACACCGAAACGACACCGTAATGATTCACCTGTTTCCACAGAAACGGACGCTTCGCTTAACGATTCACCCCGTAGAAAGTCGCGTAGAAGTGTACTTTGCAACGGGACTTTCTTGCTCATGGATGCAATAAAATCTTTAATAGCTATATTTAGGTTCTTATAAGTTTACGAACTATTTCGCACATTTTTCTGTCCATTCAATGGAATCGATTAAACTCGATGTTGGTAGTTTAAAAAAGCTCGAAAACAAAAAGAAATTTCAAGAACGAAAATTTTACACAATACAGTTGGGAAAGGTATACGAAAAACCCACATTGAGCCGTAGCCGCTCCCCCTCGGAAGGACTCTCACGCGCCGGCAAAATAATGACATCGAGGCGTGCATACTCCGAGAAAGAAGAGAAACGAGCGAGCGAGGGGAGGAGAGGCAAGTCAGGGGACGCGCGAGGGGTAGGCCTGCCGAGGGGGTAAAAAAGGATTGGCCACGAGAGGACGTGCGAATGGTGTCGCCGAGGGATGCGTGGCCTATATTTCGCACGGCAGGTGAAAGGACGCGAGCGCATGCACGCGATTCTCCTTTTTTCAAGGGGGGGGGGGTGAAGTTTTTTTTCTCGCTCATTTTTCTTTCTTGAGGGAGAGAAACATTACGGGAAACCGCGCCGTGTGGGAACGCACTCGCGTGACGAGCTTTCGAGCCGCAAGGATGTTGCGGATAACTGCACTCCCGGCTTTTCATTCACTCGCTTGTCTTGCGCTCGGGGAGATCTCTTGCGGTGTGACTTTCGCTCGAAATTACTTCATCGTCTTGGCCGCAGGTTTGTACGTGCATTCTTCAGAGCATAGAACTTAAATTTTCAATACTAATGCCTGTGCAGAAACTCATACGTATGATTAAAAAATTGTTTAAATTGCAAAAACAAATCCTGATATTTGTGAAAGTTACAACTTATATTCATTATTAAGTGGAGCCGATGGATGTGAGGCTTGGGTTGCTTCCTCGCAAGAAGGTGGACCGGGGTTCAAGTTCCGGTGGAGGATAGTCGGTCATCCCTTTTATTCAACAAGTAGTAAATAAATAAATTAGTGACATTTGATTAGAATGATTTCAAGAGTACAATCGATTTACTTCAATTCTATTAAAAGATAATCAGTCAAGCGGTAGATCATCATTCAAGAGTAATTTCCAAAAAATTGATTGGTTTGAATGGCGAAATAGTTTTCTAGCTCCAGTTGTCGCACAAATATGAAATATGAAAATTTCATACAGTAAGCAGAAAGTTATATATTACGCAGAAAAAAGTTTATCACTGTATATGAAAAATCGTGAAATTTCTAAGGGTAGATAGTTCAACAAAAGAAAAAAGAAGACAAACCAGAAAATACTCACTTCGAGATGCGTCTACGATTTTACAATTCCGTAGGCAGAGATAAAATCAGAAAAGTGTAGTCCAGTTTCCATGCGTCGCTCCTAAATAACGAGGTAAATTAGAAACACGCGTTACGAGGGGCTTGGGCTTTAACGAAAGGAACAAGACGAGATAAAGAAGCCGTGCCTCGGGCAGCACTACAGTCAATCGCTTCTGCGAACTTGCTGTGATTACGTTGCTTGCCTCCCTTCCTTAAGTTCTCTCATTTTCCCTACTTTCGTAACGAAATTGTTTTTTTAAAAAAGAAGAGACGTAATTTTGGGATCCGAAAAAAGACAATTACTACACGGAAAGAAAAATGGAGCGGAAATAGTTCCGCAGGGTTTCGATTAAAAACAGTCCGCGTCAGTGTATAAATTTT